>JADWOT020001505.1:0-63195 GCA_036345935.2 Taenia hydatigena | reverse complement strand
ACTACATATTTCCTCAGACATGACTTTGGGGACTATCTTTACGCAGAGGAGGACCCAGAAGGCGTAGGGTAGTAAGGCCTTTGATTATCAGACCTGCTACGGTGGATACTGCCACTACAGGAGTGGATAATAAAGGAATATGCAAGGATGTTTATGACTTTACGAAGTGCCTAGCTGGCGGATGTTTCACCGAACCGTTCCAGGATCATAGTTTCATTGCTGGTAGCAGCTGCTAAAACTAAAAGGTCAATAGTTAACTAGGATGAATGGCGGTTCCGGCAACATAAAATGGGCCGATCGTACACATTTTCCCTCTTTTTACTCGTCGTTGTTTCGTATCTCTCGATCAGACCTGCACTCATTTTATGCTTACTCGTCTTGCAATGTCAACGGCTCTAGCCACCCTTCTTTGGCATCGCAAATGCCCTACTTTTCAAAACATTGCATTAGACAACCCCTCGCTATCGTCGACTATCCTTTTCACGCAAATGACACTGCACAGAACACGAGGACATTCTCGCCATTTGCGGCCCACATGCGTCTGGGCTCGTAATGGGTACAAAGCAGAGTACCATGTGTCTTTAGACGGTTAAGTATGTTGCAGTGGCCAGGTTTGTTCATTTACGTGTATTTAGAGTTTCTTGACTATGCTGCTCGAGTGGTGACCTGTAGACCCAGAGAATATGTTGACTTTAAAGAGCCAACGAGAAGAGATGGAACATGAGCACAGATCTTCATAACATTTGAAGATGAGGATATGAGTGATGCTTGCATAAACATTAGGGATTCAAAAATCCATAAAAATTGATGAATCTGCCATGCTGCTAAATTAGAAAATTGCATCAGGCATGATTTCGGGGTTGAAGGCACTTCTACCTAGCATCATTTTCTTTCCCACACTTTTGTCATTCTCCGTAAAGCTACGAGGCATAAAGTTTAGTCAAACGGTTAAGGTTTTGCTAATTATCGATAGTGTGCGAAGAAAGCTGTAGAGCCACCAACCCGATCTGATTAATGGAATATGAAATGGAAAATGGTGCTAAGAAGGATCAGATCACAAAATATTTGGAAAGCATTTATAATTGCATCATCCACATCGAATAATGACCCCTTCAAAGCACATACAGTCTGGTGGAAAGTGGGGCCCGAATTGTTATTGCTATCGAGTAGGCTCTAGTACCTAATTGAATTTCCTGTTATGTGTATTGCAGACTCTGTTCAGTTATAATCCTGGTGACATTAAAATTGACTTCACCTAATCACTTGTGTCATTGCAACCATTCAACCAATTAATTGAATACAATGCGCTATTTAACCCGGTTGGCTTTTAAGACCTTCGGTGCGCTGCTTAAGCATCTGTCTCCTTAAGGTCAGCCTCAGCGGTTAACTTGACACCTTTCCTTCTGAATTGTGTTCCCAGAGAACATAGATTCCTTTTAGTTTTATCGCTGGAATTGGTAATATTCAATGGAACCATTAACTAACTTATATAGAAAAACTGAGAGTGTGTCACCTTGTCTATTTGACACGCTCATGCGTAAACGTTTTTCTGCTCTACACTATAGGCTTTTGCATTTTTATTGAGGACCGTTTTGCTTGTTATTACATGCACTGGTGGCGCATGCCAACAGGACCACCCTAAGTCATTAGATCGTAGGCACTGACACATGAAGATATAAATAGCAGCTTAGAAATGAGCTAGGATCTATTGCACCCTGAATGTAGCCGTATTTACCAACACTGATTAATGAGTTTATTAAGCGTGGTTTTGATGCACTTAGTACTGTGATGTAATCTGTGGCTGTGTTTGCCACGAAATAGGAAGCTATGCAAAGATCGCATGTACATTCCAAGATTCGATTTGTTAAATAACCTTTTCATTTGCAGTGTGCTGCTTTTTGAATAAGTACGGTTCATTTTAAACATTAAGCAACGCTAAATCAACAGATTGCGAGCATATGTGGCATTGGCACATTCCAGGATTGTCTTCTGTTCTAGGTATTTTACATTTTATTTCCTCAAATGTGACGAGTCTGGTGCTACAGCTCCTGGAATGCTGTGATTACTGAGGGGATCCAAGGCCTTTCCATTATCGCTACTTTACTTCCTTTAGAAGGCATCGACAACGGTGTCTCATTCAGGGCACGCGGACTATAGGTAGGCCTAATGATGTCCTCAGAATGGAGGGGCAGGGGCCTTCTTCTCTACTTCCCCTTTTCCACGTCTTACTGCAACGCGCCTTTCGGTGAGAGCATCTTTTGTCTCCTACTACGATGTTCCATATGGTCCCGAGTGTTGCGCCTTGCATTATGCTCCACTGTTTGTGCTTACTGCATTCAACACATCCAAAACAGAGTAATGGGTACTTCATGTACTTCGTTTCCTTGCCTTTATTCCCCAATTTAATGACACAAGAAAATCTCGCCTCTATGCCTCTCTGCTCTTTGCTCGCCTTCCCCTGCTTCAAACCCAACTTCAGTTTACCCCAGCCTTCTCCTTTCTCCCCCTCTTCCTACCCCATCATATGCAGGCGCCTACTTCGTAAGTTTTCCTCATCTCTCTACCAGTCTCACCCTTCATTGTAACATTAAATAATGTTAAGACTCATAACTAGGGTCAAATTAGCACAGCCTAGATCGGCTCTGACTCAACACGCTTTACTTCTAACCAAATCTTGTTCTAGCACAACCTAGCCTGAATCACAAATCATTTTCTACTTCTATCTTTCCATCTCTCTAGTTTGTTCTGCACCACTTCCTCTCAATTCCACCTCTTACTTTTACTCCTCCTCCACCTACTCCCTCGAGAGCGAAGGTGAGCGCGTTGCTCCTACCTCCCACTTTGTGACTTACAGACTCGTCCAACTCTCACCTCACCATCTCACTGTCCAGTTCTTTCCTTCAATCTGCAGAGAATTCCTCTACCTGGCGCTCTAAATTAACGTGTAAGAACGTGCGCTCCCTGCCCTTTAGGGGGCGCCTCAACCGTTGTCCTAAAAATAGGTAAGAACGTCTGTGTGTGTGCCTGTGCATATGTAGTGCAGAGCCATGTTCAAGTCATCCTCTCCTCCTCAAATGCCCTTCTAGCTGACCAAGTCGACATTTTTATCTTTAATGAAGATCTCCTTCAGTTGTTCATCGTATGGCCATTTAATTGCCATAATAATTCAAACTTCGCCTTTCGCTAACACTCCATCACTCACCCACCAACTCACCTCACTAACATTTAATCGCATTTTCCTTCTTGTGACTCCCATACTTCCTCCCTTATTTCAGATTGAGGTGAACTTCGCACATGGAAATAGCATATTTAATAATATTAAAGTGATGTGTGCAGGCGAGGTAAGAAGGTAGCACAGGATGAGGAGAGAGAGAGAGGTAGCATAACTTATCCCTAATTTTTACTTTAGACATAGGTTTTGGCCTTTTGTATTCTCTGGAACGGCGGGCCGGGTGGTTGGAACTGATGCCGGGATGGCGAGGGAGGTAACAAACGCAAAAAAATAACAAGAGACTGGGTAAAGGGAAAAAAGGAGCAAATGGGTGGCCTGATGGCCAACTGAATTAACGGGACGAATCCACGAAGAAATATGAGTAGCAGTAGACGAAACAACACGTTGACGATCATATCCGACGCTGTTGTACGATGGACCATTTCGAATCCTACACGTGTGAATCGACTAGCGGCACGTGTTGTCGCGTAGTGTCTCTCAGCCCCGTCTGATGTTGGACTTAGGAGGCACCCATTGCAAGTGGTTTTGTGGCAACAGGCATCACTTCTTTTCGTGTCTTTTTACCTTAATCGATATCTCTGCAACATGGCGCATGCAAAAGCAGTGGAGGAGGAAGAGACGGACCACCAATACCAATGTGCTTTAAATGAAATGCACTGCCTTGTCTGGTCTGCTTTCCGTCAGCTTTTTATCTCTGTTGTTTCCTTTTGGAAGGACGACTTTCGGGCAGTTGGGTCAACGCGGGATATGAATCTAGTGAAGACAGTGGCGACTAACTCCTATTGGTTGACATAGAGCTCGTGAAGGCGTGCTTTTGCTGCTTATTTCAAATCGCATACCTAGGCCAATTGTTGTGTTGCACCAGGGATGACAACAGTGGTGATTGCACCTCTCCAGTAGAAGGGATAAACATACATGATTGTTTGACTGAAAGTCACGAAAGAATAGTTGGGCGGGAGGCGAGGATGAGACGCTCACAGAGGAGAGGAAGTAGAGAAAAGAATGGAGAAGGGCCATCGCCGGATGTTTCTGCGCAGTGATGTGGCACTGCGTTCCTTATTACCTGTTCTCTTTCTTCCACATTCTCCTAGATATCTTCGTTACGCATTTCTTCAATCACGTTTTTGAGTGAGGTTTGAAGGAATGAGCTTTGTGGAAGAGATATAAGTTTCTATCAATCGACAAACTCGAAGACGCTTTTCATGGTTTACTTTGATAAGTGAAGTGAACTACTTGCAGCAATACTGGAACGCCGACGCACGTAAATGAGGTTAGTAAGGAGGAGGCTATGATGAAACAGGATTATAGCACAGTCTACCTCTAATTTCTGCAATTTCCATCTGCGTTGACACTTTGGAGTCCAACGACAGAGAAGGAAGCTGGAGTATTACAGATGGGTTGGGACGGAGGCGGTAGGGGTGAATGACGAGAAGTGGAACAAAGGTGAGTAGATGTCGAAGTGGGACTGAAGCAGTGATGTAGAACTGAATGGTGAAAACGATGATAACGTGGGAAGTAAGATGAATGTTAGAAGGCGGTGGAACGCGTATGCGAGCGTATGTGATTAACCTCTTCTGACTGGATCGGTGCCACGCGTCGCGGGATGGCTTCATGGGGGACAGGTATCACCGGCCTCTGTGCTTCAGTTCGATATGCTCGATCTCCTACTTGCTTGCTAGCTTTTCAATCACTCAAATCAGGGACCAGCAACCTTAGCAAAGCCTTTAATAGAACGCCTTTAGTAATTTGACAAGCTAAGGAAACTACGAAGTTCTGTCTGGTCAGTTATTGTTGGTCCATTTCTCGCCTGCTTTGTGCGGTCTTGAGCGACTGATACCTCATACGACCAAACTCTATGTCTCCTGAAGTTTATAAAGCATTCGAGGAAAAGACAACTCGTTGGATTAGCTTAGCTCTTCTTGAAGGAGCTGAGTCGAAGCTCGAGACCGGTGGAGTGGTCATCTGTTCCTACGCTCTACGCCAAATTTTGTCAAGGAATAATGATCGTGGGAGAGGCTGCACATTCTCAGAGAAGCGGTTTAATTCCCTTCCCCGCTTTTCTCTGCCCTTCTTTTTTGTCCTCTTAATCCCAGTGTAACTACTATCTTTTCCCCTGCTCTCTGAAAATTGGTAGTTAATAATTATCCTGTGCTCGGCACAGATCGGAGCAGTTATAATGTTTAATTGCCGGCAGATTAATGACCTGTTTTTATGGATCGGGTGTTACTGACTTTGTAATGTTTGTGTCTTGTGTTCTCGATAAAAATCCACATTACTAGCTGCCAATGATAATGTAATTATACTGTACGTTTAGATGCGCGTTCGGATTATTCAAGCTTCGCGTATTGTGAATGTGAACATTGACGGAACTGATCTGCCAGATTATTTTCATCTCGCTTAATCTTCAAGCCCATTCAGACCTCTTATAAGTCACTGATAAGTGTTTAGAATTGATGAGCCTACCTGTAGGGAGATCGCTATGTGCTTAAGGTCTTTCCAGCGCCATTCATTCGCGACCCCGCCATGAACACTGAGCACATGAAACGCAAAACCGCCACTGCCATGTACATAGTCTATACCTCAAATACCAGAACCATGTCCACTAAGCCATCGTCGTCTGAGCGGCGTTTTAGCTAAGGGGTGGATGGGGAGAGAGATCGTGGTGAATGTGCAAATGCGTTAGCGGCCACTTTCAATATCACGTCGTACATTGTTTTCATCTTTGCTCGTCCCACTGATGAGGGCAACAAGGCGGTGCAGGGGAGCACTGTAGAGTAGTTTAGGGAGATTTTGGGCCAATCGGCAAACCAGTGCTTGGCCGTGTGTGCTGCAGATGTGCGATTGGTTGAGCTGGAGATGGAAACCCATCAGCTTGCTTCTGGCGTTCCATTGTTCTCCTCTTTCGCTCCTTTTCTCCCTCTTTCTCCAAGTCACATAGGTGAATACCTTTGATGTGGTCAAGTCATCGCCATTGTGCGTTGGATCGGCATACCGATATTCATAGCGGTCGTAGGGAGAAGTAGTAGTGGGCAGGAGAACGAACGATTGATTGGGTGAGTGGGTGGGTGGGTAATCGGCCGTGCAGATGGGAAGTTGTTGACAGGTAGAGAGGATAGCGCGTATGAGGTCAGAGGTGACAAGTACAAAGTTGCTTTTGCTGTTGTTGTGTCGATGGTGGTAGTGGGTGCTAGTGAAGTACTGACAGATGGATGGGAAACATGAAAGCATGACAGCGTATTCTCACTAAGCTCATTTCTTCTTCGATCTTATTAGGCAGTAAAACGTATGGGCAGTAAAGCAGCAGCAGTTGGCCAGCTGTTTGTTTACTAAGGAAAAGGGCTTATGGCTTATGTCAATGGCGCCCTTGCTAGGTGGTGAGGGCGGATTTTTCCTCCTTGTTTGCACCATTCCATACTACTCCACGTTACCTTGAGCTAAGCTTCCATTATTCCATACTATACTGCGCTATCTTACATTCGGATATTGATGTAATCATCCTACTCGCTCTTGCTAAGCCAACTTTCACCACTGCCACCACCCCCCACCGAATACCTTCTAGTCGACTAAGAAGCAATGTCAACGAGTGGCACCCTACACTCTTGCAAAAGTAAATGAGCACATCACAAAGTCAACCACCGCTAATTGAAATGAGGCTATTAAATCATATGAAAGGCGGGCAAATCCATTAAGAACTAGGCGATTCGGAAATGGACAAATGTTCTAACAAACGATATAACGCCACGTCTTCCATAGAAAGAAAGCAACGACCTATTTTTGAACAACATCCTTATTTGAGTACCGTAGAAGGCTGCACAGCAGACAGAACTAACCTCGCTCCTGATTACTAGTACACGGAAACAGATGCGCTCGCGATGCACTTCAACGCAAATCTGCTACGAATTATGCACCAATGTCCATCATATCACTAACGCGATGGTACGCTAGGAAGCAACTCCATGTCCTGCGGTGACTTCGGATCCAACGCTAATAGTATGCAAAATATTACACTTTTATTGGATGATAGCTCCGAGCGCACACTTTTGACCACGCACTTAGCCATCGAAATGGCTACTGGTCAGAAGTCCACTTCCACACTCAACCATCGCCACCACCAACTGCATCGCATCCATGTGAACACAGAATAAAGTAACTGTAGCAAGCATAGAAAAACCTCTAGTTCAACTTGTTCATCTCCGTGTCTGATTGAGAACACACTTACCAGATCATTCTTTTGTCTCCCTTGCGTTACACATCCCACCTGTTCGCCCCTCAATGCCCGCCCTCCTACGCATATCTTCTCCAACAACCTAACAGCGAAGAAATGAAAATGCTGCAATCACACACTCACATCCATTCTGCTGAGCCAGCTTTATGTTCGTCGATGATCTAGACACAATGTGATCTTTCTATTAGGTAAAATTCAAATCCTAATGTGTCTCATGGACAGTAACGTGCACATCGTATGCGAATTGACATTCATGCTTGGTGCCAGCCTTCACAACCAAATGAAAAGACCCGTTGCGCTAGTGCAAGGATATTCCATCTAGATGCAGGAGTCTACAAGCCGACTCAACAGAGTTATGGACAAGTTAGTAATATACGGGTGTAAAATGAGCCTCACGCCATCATCTTCACCCTCATCAAACAACTCTGGATGTCTCAGCAGAGTTTTCTCAGTGACGCTAATTAATTTCACCCCTCCTTAAAACAGGCACCAAAACCGCTTGACAGTGTGCCAAAGTGATTGTACAAAAGGTTACGCGAATCGCATTCAGTCCATCAAAGTTTGGCAGATTGATCGGCTGAGATTCGATCACGCATCTTGAGGCACCAGGCTACTCATTTATAGTCAGTAATTCCGTAACGGGTGCTTACTCGAATCGCACCCGAACTCGCACGTCAAGTCCAATCTGGAGATGGAAGGGTGTAAATCAACCGTCCGATACTTTTGAAGCAATGGAAAAGGCAAAGTTCACCTTTAATGCTGTTCAATAATGCCTCCATACTTATAAAAATATTCCCTTGATATAAAACAAACTTTTTTCGAATTCAGGATCTGTAGCTTCTTAGACAAGAGGAAAAGCCGTACACTAGAAACATTTTTAACCGTATTGCCTCACGTTTCATCGAAGTGACAATTTATACGAGTGCCATCTCTGACCGCACACTTAGAGGATAAGTTTTAACAGGACAATCGCAAAGTTGACTGTAAATAAGTCTCTTCTTCCTTTCCTTTCACTACTCTACTTTCCAATACCTACCCTCTATCAGCCATCTGATTGTTTGCTGCTGTACAATGGTATAGTTACATTCGATTAAGGCCTTTCAATTAGTAGTAAAAATTTGGGGCTAAGAGTAATATGGACCCTTCTTCATTCCACTTGAGGGAACAACTTTAATCTTTGAACAAACATTCAGTGCTGCATTATTTTCATTTGCAAACATTATAAATGTTAGCGCTGGTCTCTGGATTTTATCCATAATAACTTATGCTCACTAGATAAAATGATGCAGACCTCAACTGTGATCGGGTTATTCAGAGGTATCAGTGTTGTTGCCACGTTGGAGGGTGTTGTTGAACCCAGAACACACCATTTACATCCTTGTTTCGCTTTTACAATATTTTTTCGTTCGCTGATCTTCGAACTCTGAAACAAAAATGTTGACTTTGTTATGCATTATTGTATGGCAGCTTCTGCACCGATGGTATCAATGGAAAAAGTAGACTTATTTTCTAAACAGCTGAAGTTCCGCTTTTTAACATTTGTTGTTCATTTGACATGTCTTTGCTCTAGCTAATCTAAAGCTATTCAGTGAATTTCTTGATTATCCAGATTTTCAAAACACCTGTAATGAAAATGTTGACAAATACTGGGAAAGGCAGGAAAGATTTCTTAGCATCGTCAAAATCTGAGGAGACTTCAGATACAGAAGAGTGCTCATTTATCACTACTCCACCTCTCATGCAACGAAGTGAGGTCACAACGATGTGCATCTCACCAAGGGAGGTTCTCGACCAAATCGACTTAATGAATGGATTTTGCGGTCGAGTTTCTGGCAAAACCAACGATACCTCGACTACCACCCCTAATTCACACATCGACTAGCACGGTAATCAGAGATGTTAGTGCCATAATTATGGTGCATATAGAAGATGAGCAAATCAGACCCGCTTTCCTGATTTTCTTTAACTCGTCCCGTCACTTCACAACCTCTGAGTAGTAACGGTGGGAGGAGACCTTGTTAATTGCACTCCAAATAACTAGATTAAAGAGACCACTTGTTGAGGTCACTACTTTACGAAAGGGCTTATCTCCAATTTGACACGATTCTTGGTGCGGACCATCTACATATAGTGGGAAGAAGCAAAGTGATTGCACGTGGCTAATAACAGTTAGCCGCACCTTATAAGATGGTATTTTTCCTGATTTAGCTCTAACTAATCAGTGCTAACTGTGCGACGCTAGGGAAGGAAGGTTAATAATCTCATATTTTTGCCATTGGCTTTGCAAGAGCTACATCCATGCATGTCAATGGAGTGTAAGGCGTCGATCTTAAGCATCATCTACGTTGTAACGCTGGAAGGGAGATGTCAAATTACATCTTGGCAAGACGCATACCTTTGCCGCCAAATTTTGTTGGGATTCTTGTTCATTATTTTCAAAGAACAAGCTCAGACTTAGGGACATTCTGCGGTGATGGCTAAAAGACCTATCAGACTCCAATGTTATGTTAAAAATAATCTCACATGGCACTAATGGCATTATATATTTGGGCTGAATTTTGACAAATGCTGCAAAAACGAGGTAAAGAATGAGCATTTAATTTGGTCATAGTGGAGAATGCTTTGCTGGCCATGCTCTATACTCTATGCTGTATTACTAAATTGCTCCCTTACCTACTCATTCTCCTCACATTAATGCATTTGCCTATTTACTAACCCGCCCTCCCACTTTTCTTATATGACTATGCCAGCACACACACGCACACATAACATTTCCCTCCACTTCTCACCCTCGCATTCTTGCCAAATCACGTCATCTGCGCTTCCTTTGTTCCCATTCTGTGTACGCCAGTGCTAAGCGCAATAGCGATGCACTCATTCGTGCATTTGCCACTGCAATGCTGACATCAGCATTCCGCCAAACGCCAATGTCAAAGGAATCGTGAGGCCGCAGCCGATTGCGGCACCGCCACGACCACCAAATCAGCTGCCTTCAACATTAACACTATTAATTCAACTTGCTTTGCTCAGCTAAATGTAATAGCACGCACAACATATTCCACGCATTAGAGGGGAGCAAAGATGATGAGATGCAAAGGCATTTCAATGTGTGCGATGCCACAAATGCATAGGAAAGGAGGTGGATGGATTGAGGGCAGGGGTGAAGTGGAGAGATTTGTACAACTGTAGAACGCGATAAAGAATACCAGTGGCACGACATGTACTACAACCGTCACCGATGCGCGAGCTAACCCGATGAGATGTAACATAACCTCATGGAGTGGCAGAACCCATAGGTTACCACCCCGTGCGATCACTGACGCCTGCAGTATCAATTGATGGGCATGATATGGTTTTAGGGCGGTAATCAAACGTCCACAGCGAAACACTGATGTTTCGTAACTACACTGTCACGATCTGATTCATAAGAAGATGGAATGCGCTTGGCGAATATGTCCTACCATTGGTCAAAAGCGAGTATAATCCTGAAATGTGCTGCCGCGAAATCACATCAGTCGCGTGCGTAAGCAGCCCTTTTACTCGTAGAGGTATACTTGGTGCTGTGCTGCTTGTGGTGTGTTTCGGGTCTATGGATCCGTTCCAAAAAACAAATGATCATGCCATAAGTGGCTCATTCTCTAAAAAATTAATTATTTCTCTTCTAACCAGCTATGAGTGTCGCCAGTATTCATGCGCTTAATGTGAGACGCTTTTCTGTATTTAACGGTGCTCTTTCATACTGTCAGTGTTGCTCGTGAAGTTGGATTTTTATTAAGTCATTGAGAAATCGAGGTGAAAATGTGATGATTTATAATGCACTGAAATGACTGCTACGCAAGAAATAAGGATAGATTTGTAAAATTTTGGCATTTTCTAGGCAAAGTTGGTATGCTAAAGGCCTTGTTATTTTGAGGTTAAACTGAGGCTACGCGGGCAAGTCATTATGCCCACTGGAAACCGAGACAAAATCAGCAGAAGCCTACGACAATCATGGATATGGTTTTCTTTCAGCGTCCATAATTTGTTTGCATTTAATAGCCACTGCATATGCAAAGAATCGGCACTGCCGCTTGTGCATGCAATTCAGCCCATCCACCCGTCAATAAGGCACTTGCCACACCATTGCACTGTGGTGATTATTCAGAATGCGGAAGAGAAGGAAGATGCATAAGTGATGCTGAGTAGGCTAAGTAATGGGACATGAGTGCCACCAACGAAAATAGAGGTGACGAGGATTCAAGTTAGAGAAAGTTGAACCCCATGTGCATTATGTGCCCTCAAGTCATGCATGGGGACAGGACAACACGAGGTCAGCTGTGCCTGATCCATCGTCAACTTTCAAATTATTACCAGGTAGGGCCTAATTGGTTTGGTTAATTGTTTAAAGTGGAATAACTAATTGTCATGAGTGCGTTGCGACGGCGAAGCATTTAGCAGTTTTTTGTAAAATTCGTTCCCATGTCGTAAACATGTCCGCTAGCATCCAACTGCTTAAAGCAGCCAACCGGAAATCTCGGATGTGCACTCTTCAGTGTTTTATGCATGTGGAGACACTGAAACTGTTATCGTCTGTGCTGATTAAAGAAGTCAAGAGTCTGAACAAGTCCAAATACGATGCACAATAATTACGCTCCGGGCATTTCGCTAGGTCAACATCCCTCTGAGTATTCGCGGAAGTGGAGGGCCTATTTGGACCCCTACTATTGGATACCGCTGTGTAGTTAACACTTCAGTCAATAAATTCTGATCTCATTGAGACTGAACTAAGCTTTTTGTATTCTTTCTGAAGTTGTTTGAAAATAAATACTTATTATTGCATGTACTTTGAATGCAGGATTGCTATATTTTTCTTAACGGTCAGACTGTCGCCCTTAAGAGTATTTCAAACTACTGCAGAAATGAAAATTCAGCCGAACTAGTAACAGCTTAGCGCTACTCATTCGAATGCGATATACTTGATTTGCAAGTGTTTGGTCTGATAGTAGTAAGATTCTATAGGTGGAACTGAGGACTTCCGTTTTGTCTCGCATATCTCTTCCGTAAGAACACTATGAACACTTCCGAAATAGGTACCGGGAGTACAACAAAATCATCACCATCCATAGTGCATGAAACGCCCCTAGATTGCTTGATGTGCCTAATTACAATCAAGGATTTTTCTTTTTTATACAGATTTTTGAACTTATTTACTTTCTTATACCCAATTTTTTCTGTTTTTTGAAATGACAGCTTTAGTGAGATCACAAAAAATTGCTTACAATAGAAGGAAAGAAAGAAGGCTCATTATGCGTCACTGACTGTAGCGATATGCACCGTTAAAATCCAGTGCTTCATTTCTCTTAATCTTGCTTCTTGGCATGTCTTCTGCTTGAAGAATTCTACTGTATTCTAAGTTGTCCTAGTTTATACAGAGAAAGGCCGATTTGACATGCGAGGTTGTGGTTTATTTTTGGACATCGAATGCGTAACAGCTTTCGTTCATGGCATCATGAGGTCAGCCACACCGGAGGCGATAATGCCGTATAAGATACTACCAAGCTATCCCCATACCTGAGTTAACAAGACCATTTGCATCACATTTTTTCACGATGCTATCGTTGCTAGCCTTATTTTACCAACAAAAGAGCTCAATGGTTGTATTTAGCGAGACACCACCAGCGCAATTGTCCATTCATGCTGCAGCCATCCAAATTAGCACTTAGTTTTAGTCATCAGGATTCATGCCCCGGCCATGGGTTTCATTGTATGAGGGACTTAATGTCCCGAAACATTAGACTGGTCTGCAGCATATTGCAAAACCGTTAAGCAGGTTCCATTTCCTCTCCAGGTTTGCCAAATTGTCCTCTGTTTAGCTTAGTGAGCTATCAAAACCAACAAGAAAATAATGTGAGTCAAAGGAGAAGAACCTTTTGGAGCAGGCCGTACTACCAAATGACGATTTGGAACTTACCATCAATGAGGCGTTTTCAATATCACCACTGCATGTTCTTTCACACACACTACTTATAGAGATTTATTACTGATAAATTTGAAGTCGATGACAGCCATCTTGCTCTTATATTAAAACAGTGAATAGCTGCTGCTAATCCAGTGCCATCACAGAGAGGCAGAACTAACCATGCCTTATATTAAATTAGAATTGCCTTCATTTCCCAAAACCTTCTTCTGCTCGGACTATGTCTGACTATGTCACTATGTTACAAATCGTTGTCGTTTTACGCGCTACCCTCAAAATTTAGTCACCTGTTCCCCGTGGCTATAATGGTCAGTATATCTTCTCAGATGTGTTACTTTTGCTAGTAAAAACAAATCAAAGGGGAGAAGATGTGCATTGCATGGCAACCTATCCCACAAACATAGTGCTAAAGAATTGCTCTTCTCATGCATGACAACTTCAACAATTGAGTATCGCCAGAAATCACATGCTTTCCTACAAGCATGCTATTCATCGATCGCACAGCAATAACCACTCGTGTGGCTTGAGTGCGTCCTTCCGATGCAAAAGGAATGAGTAGACTGGGAAGCGTTGAGACACATGTGCTTCGGAATAGCACCTACCCGGGCAGCATGCAGGCCGAAGGAAGAAAATGACAAGCATGCGATTGCTTCGATTGTTCTAAGATAGTGTCACCAATAGCAAGCCCTTGATCACACGATTTTATCGAATGAAAAGCATGGAGTAGGTTGACAGTTTCTTGCCTTATGCACATCAGAGTTCACTTCAAAAATGTCTTTCATTTTGCGGGATACAATGTTCCAGTTTCATTCCAATTTGTCCCATCTTGTGTCGCTTCATCGTATTCACCTTCGGGTGCATACAACAAGGTCCGATCACCACATACATGAGCACGTCTCGGAAGTGGCTACTGTGGCGCATCTGCGAGTAAGTCAACCTTACTTACATTACGCAATCATCATCTGGTTTTTGCACCCTATTTAGAATATCGACCCCACAATGTAGAGGCAAATTCCCACAAATGCTAGAATTGATGCACTGAGCATTTTTAGCCATACGTTATGCGATTCAGATGAGCTGTGGCTGGGTAAGGGATTCTGGAATGGGTAGTGCTCCTCTATCTGAGCTATCAGTGTAATACGATTGGTTTCTCATTTTTAGCCTTGGTCCTTAGGCCTTCGTATTGAGTGCAATGATCACATAGGCAAGGGAACCAGTGATCGAGGCTGAGCTCATTCAGACTACGCTTTATCCTCAGTTGCTGATGATGCTCCCTCCACCAACCTATTCGTGGTCACTGATCACCTCTCACTTAAAAGGAGCATTCAGGCAAGCATTGCAGCTGTGTTGCTGCTTTCGGAAACTGTTCAGCACTTTGATGACCATTAAACTGCGGTCATCAATTACAGAATGTTTGTAAGACCACGAACAAATTAAACGTTAACAGATTCGTGCAAAACACAAACGGAAATAATTCGATTTACCATTCAACCAAGACTAATGTTAACGAACAAACATTCAATTCCTGATTGCTGCCCTAAATCAATGGAAAACGAACGCATGCGGGTGCTCTGAGCAGCATCAGCCAATGTGAATGCGAGGCATTAATAAATTAGCAATGTACGAAACTTGTGAATGGTGTTACGCTTTCTGCATAATGGGATCCCTGCTAGCAGGCATCCACTGAAAACACTCAGCCCATTCATTAATATCATTGGATTGTTATGCCTAAGAATGCTTTTGAACCCCAAATGTACAGCCTAGAATTTATTTTAACCTAAAAGTTCCACATGTCAGCTTCCCCATGAACCTAATTTCTACAAATAAATGAAACAGTATTAAATAAGCTAACCACCCATTCACCTACGCATTCAATCCTTTAGTTTGGATGTGGTGTGAGTGCACGATGCTAGAGTGGGTAGCTGCTAAGGAAACAGGACATGGTAAAGTCGAGGCAATGAGGTAGGCAAAACTCAACTGATGCACAAGTGCTCTGACCCCTGAGCTACGGAGACTGTCAGAAACTTATTTCCCACTCCTTCCTTGTCCGTTGGTGCAAATACGCGACTTCACTGGTCATACATCATCGATCACACGTCCTTCTATGTGTCACAACGGCGCAGCATGGCATCTGGTCAAAGGATAGAGGTTGCCAACAGGAACAGATGAGATGAGTAGGAGAAGAAGAGTGAGGAGCATAAAAGATGTGAACATAAGGGAGTGGGCGTAAAGGAAAGTGGTAGGAAGGATTTGGCAGTGAGAGAGCGAAGGAGAAATGAGGGTAGAGAAGTTGTGGTGATAAGGCAGATCAGCAGGTTGAAACGTCGTCCTAATAACGTGGATGTTGTGGATTTTAGCCTCTCACTAGGCATGATGACATTCTACCTCCCACAATTTAGCTCAATTTACTGCCGCTCCCTTCAAGCATCTAAGTAGATGCCACATCCATCCTTCCTGATGCGATCCATTGCTAGACAGGCACAGTGCTACTACAAGCAGCGAATGAAAGAAAATCCCAAGGCTCCGACGGGACTCGAACCCACAGCCTTCAGATTCGTATTTAGGGGCTTTATCTACTATACCACGAAACCAACGCCTCCGTTAATATATTTACTTTACACATTTGCAGATACCCTCACTAGTGGTTCTTTCGCATCGTACTCATTGCTTAGACACGTCAGTACTTTTTGACAAAGACACATCAACTGTTTACTCCTCCTTCTTTCGCTGGCATCTAAGATATATCTTGGAGTCGCAGTTTGTGATTAGTGGATAACTGTGACATGAATGAGCTGTCCATCGGATAACAGCATCGCGGCCCGAACATTTGAATTTCTAAAAGGGGTGGTATTGGACACAGGTTAGCTGGGCCCTACCTATGTTCTGACTAAGAATAGATTTTTGGTTGCAGTCACGACAAAATTCGGTCGAAGTACCCTTTTCAGCATCGTAGGTACAGCTTCCCCTTTATTAAATGGCGCGGTTGGAAGTACTGTAAATTTCAGGACTAAGTCTGTGACATTAGCGGGTTAAGGACAAATTGCCTTGAATGGCTAGCTTTTTATCGCTGAAGGGAAGGTAATAACTTTCATTTGATTTACCAGAGGATATTGTCGTCTTGAGGAGAGACAATGCTCATTTGCATCTTGTCTGTGGAAATCTATGTGGAACACATGCCCCTTCACCGAATGGCGAAAAAATCATGCACTGAGATGAGGGCGCATGAAGCGAGCATAGTATGTTTTGCATAACAAGCTTTTCTAGCATCTAATTTAAAAAAATAATTAGTCTTGTACTAATAGTGTGCGCTATCATAAAGAGATCGCTGGCGCTAGCTGGGCAGAAGCATGAGAAGTCGAAATCAAATCTGTAAAAACAGAGGCAAAAATTATTTAGCTTATCTAATCCAGTGTTTGAAGCATGCAACCTAAGAAATGCAGGAGCTAAACATTAAATGCTCAGTTAGCATTTTGCTAATAAAAGGAAGACAAAGTAGAGGATTGCTAGCAAGAGCCTCAAAATATTCCGAGTCCAGTCACTATTATTTGTAAAATTTAAAGAAGCGGTATGACGACCGTGCCAATGCGTTCATGCCAACGAGGCTATCAAAGACTAGTGAATACTAATAAGTGAAATTGCTCTACTAAACCACTCGTAGGTGCTGGATAGTAATCGTGGAAAGAGGTACGATCTAACGGCAGGATTTAATGAATTTGGTTATTCTAGGCTTATTGACCATGATGAACGCACACCATTATGCAGCTGCATGTTTGAAATGCTCCGTCCAACTAAGTGTTTACGTTCCCTCGTTGAGTAGACCTAATCGAAACTCGTGGGCTGAAGTCAACTCACATTTGTAGTGGTGATGCGAATTCCCCAGTTGTGTAGGCCGCATGAAAGGGGAGCAGCTGGAAAGTCTGCTTCATTGCACCTACTAGACATGAGGCGACCAGTGATCGCAAGACTCTTTGCAGGGTAGTTTTCGTCGATTGTTCGATGTGAGAAAAGCGAATTCTGGTTTTTGCACTGTGTTCAATAAAGTGCAAATATTTTGACTCTATCTAGTCATTTTATTAGTCCTGGAGGTATAAATGCCGAGGATGGGAAGACCAATCCCGTGTCGTTTGCACTCGAGTCTGCCGCGTGTATGACAGGCACAAGCCAGTGAATGTGACCAACTCATTCCAACAATTTCATCAACTGCCTTTATTGTCCCAAGTATCTACGTGCCAACGTGTATGTGCGCAGTTTGTCCAGCTTCAAGTATTTGCACTTGTAAAATGAGGGTGATTTTTAAAGGGCGTAACTCACCATACTTTGCTCAAGCCACGGCAAGTTATGGTTAGGTTGGCTTTGTTTTATTGACTCATTTGTTCAGTAATTTGACACCACCATGTTGTCTCACCTGTGTTTTCACCATGTTGTCCATTTATGTGTTGGATGCTTGGTCGATGGAACATCTGAATGTAGATGCATTGCACAGCATATGTGGAGTGAAATGGATACATCGAAGTTGTCACAGTTCGCGCACGTCTTGCATTTCGTGAACGTAGGGCTCTTGAATTTCGCTAGAGTACTCATGAGCCATTCTTTAGCAGTTTGAGATGTTGAGCTATTTTATCAGCGATTTGATTAAGCGAGGTGGTATTTACGCATCCGTTCGACTTCTAAGATATGATGGCAGGTCTTAAGTGGCGAAGAGTGAAGTAGTTAACGGGTTACAGTGACAATCGCTCGTATATCTGTCAGACCGATGCGAAGGAAGGTAGATGCATGAAAGTCGGTCAGGGAAGTGGCACAGCATGTCGAACGGTAGTAGCAATAGGGGGCAGAGAGGCGCATTCGTGAATCTGATGCTCTAACAGCATTTGCGTTTGTTTGAGATGAAGATGTCAAAGTGAAATTGAGCGGCATTGTGCTATAGCCTATAGGAATGAAGGAAGAAAGACAGTGACCAAAGGCGAGATACATCCGCCGGAGGAATGATTCATCAATCGCCCTCAGTTTAGTACCGGATCTTACCTTGGTAGCCACCCCTGATTGAAGCATTCTCACCATAACAGTAGTTTAGCGAACCGAAAGTGGGTAGTGCAATGATGTATCGACACGGTGTCCATTTAACTCAGCCATACATTCAGAGAACCATCGATACTGCTGAACTACACTCCAGCAAGGTTATTTTGCTTATTTTGCTTGTTTGATAAAGGACTAAAAATAAGTGCATTGCTTTCTTGCATAGACTTTTCTTATCCATAGATAGGGTTGCGGCCCCAAAAGAGTGGAAACGAGAAGAGAGACCATTAGGGGATGGCAGTGATATGGAGTTCGTCTGCACTCACTTCCATAGCCACAGCAGGATTTGGGGCAGAGCGACCACAAATCCTGGTTTCTTAATTAGGATTTCAAAGCATTGTCTAGTCAGCCATCTGCTACTAGCCATTTGTTTTAATCAAGTTTTCTCATTCCAATTTTTCTATGTACCGAGGTTTCCAAATAGGTATTCGACGAAGTGGCCTAGGAGCTGATGCCATCGTAATGAATAATGCTAGAAATGCTGAGTGCAGTGACTACTTATAAGAATCCCTCTAAGAATACAATAAATTTGCTGGAAGGCGTTGTACTAGAAGCATGCCTCTTGCCATTTACATAAACTTCTTCACCTTTGGCGCGTGTAGCAAGTGGTGTGGCATTCTGATTTGTGCTCCTTGATGTCCAAAGAGAATTCTCACCGTGATGTAGGGTCAATCGAGACTGCAGCACTTTACGTGTCGAAGGTTTTATCGGTCAAGTGGGTGGAGTTGGGCAGCCTCTGAAGCCTTTTGGCCAAGAGCACCTTGAATAGTGTGGCACGGAACTTGCTTTCACTCATTTTTTTTCGGACTCTACAGGCGTGGTGGCCCTGTAGTTTATGGATTTGAGGACACAGTGGTAAGATCAGTCGCGTCTGTGTTATTGCAAGCATTCAGCGCGCCAATATTCAGGGTCAATGCGGGAGTCACCAGCACCCGCTTGCATTGTGCAAACTGAAAAGCCCCTTCCCGGTCAGCCTTGTCCGATCAGTTGGTAAAATCATGCGTTTAGATAGGCGGTCGTGGGTGGAGGCACTCTTAACCACGGCTGTTTTGTCCTTGCAAAGTATACACAACCCCAAGTAATTTTAGTTATGCTAATTGCGCTTAAGGCGATTGGCTGAAGACTCTCACCGTAATTTCACAGTATTTTACTGCTATTATTAAAATAGCCTATTCCTCCCAATGTTTAAATCAAAAGTGCAGATTGGAATTTGTTCCTCAGAAACCTGATGCTGTGTCGTAAAGGAGTTCATACTGATGATGCTCGTTCTACTACAATTCGTCTGCATCGAAGTTAACAAAATTTGAGATGCATGCCTACCACTCGATCAAGGTGTATTGCGGCTAAAATCACTGTTGAGGTGTGTTGCCATGGCAGTTCAAACCGCACTTAGTCAACCAGAGTTTTCCATAAGCTGTGCATGCCCAACACGATTCGTCTGGGAAACAGATTTTTGATCAAAATTGAGATGTCCTTAAAAAAAATAAATTAATTTCGGATAATTCGGTTGTGCGAGACGATTTTGCTCACATGTCCAACTTGCTAGTAATGACGGACCAAATGAAGGACCACGCCTGGGAGGCAAGTTCCCTAATCCATCTTACCCGTTCACTAGCCTCTCCTTCCCATCTGCACACTTATGAACGCCTGAGTACGCTGTGTGAGTTCCACGCGAGAGCAAAATCAAGAGTGAACCGGTTACTTTGTGCGCATGTCAGATAAGTTAAATTATATGTTATCGTCGCACAATTAACAGTTTTGCTTGTTCGTCCTTTACTCTAAGATGTTGGGATTTTGTTTGCGTTTTCCGACATGGAATAAGTGTGAAGTAATTGGAAGGACGGTTATATTATGATGCTTTGACATGAATCATTCTCTGTACAATTTATTCCCATTTTCGATAATCGCTTGCCCGATGTTCGAGGCTTAAGACGCAAGTTATTGGCCCGTATCCACGCATGGGTAACTTTCCAGAGGCATTTGAATGATGTCCACGTATGACTGCTGCGGTGAGTGGGACGACTTATCTGTCAGGTGCACTTAATTTGTGAGCAAAAGTAAAATGCTCAACGACTTCGGCTCTAATTTCCTCTGCCGTTTCTCATCTACGCAGCTTATGCTACATAAGATTGCACTACATTAGGATTCTTTTGCGCGTTTCGATGGCCATCTGCCTGTTATTGGTAATGAGTCTAGTTCCGTCGTCTGAGACAAGTAATTGGGTTTGTCCTTGCCTGTTCGCGATGTGACAGTAGATTTCGGACTGGCAGCTATATTGAATCTTAACTATTCTGTCACTATAGTTGCCGTGGCACCGCGCCGTAAGCAGGAGTTTGACCTTTTGCTTTTAGGCTCGTATTTCCTCCACTGGCCATGGAAACGCGTGATGGCTAGCACATTGTTCCATCCCATACGGGAAGATGAGGGAGCTGAGAGCGCAGAACTCTTGCCGAGGAGAACATAGAGGCGACTATGTAGTGCGTCGATGGTTTGCTTGATGGAGGATTTCAATGGTGGGGGCATCTATTTGCCTCGTCGTTGCACCTTAATGGGGTGGGTCGTTGGCATGTTAAATGCATGTGCATGTATTCCATCAGAGTATGATGTTTCCTTTTGGCCTCCAGGGAGGAGAAAATTTGAGGTTCTGCAGCGCATATGCATGAATTGGTGATGGAGGTGTTATATTGTACAACCGCAGCCCATTTTTACGATCAAATGAAGGCTGCGGCATGTTTTACCTCAGCAGGTGTGGAAGCGTTTTAATTTTGTTGAGTTGCAGCTTATTGACAGATGTGAAGTGCACTTCAAAGCACCGTCTTCATTTGGTGCTCCAATCCTACTGCTAAATGCGTCGTGGGTTGTTAAAAGTGGAGCGCTACTACTTGGCCTTAACAACAGCTTTAAAAGGTGGTGAACGCTTATCTTATAGGTTGTTGGATGGATGGGTTTGAGTACGAAGGGTTGTGTTTAAGGAGAAGAAAACAACTGCTTTGTATAGGCGCATGTTCGCCAGAAAGTCGGAATGCGAGAAGGCTTGAGTGAGCTCACAGCCTTTTACTTCGCAGGGTGGTCTAAAATATCGTGTTGCCAATTCAGCACGCGGTGCCATTAAATGGGTATAACGGCTAGTACCGCGATCTGGCAGCTACGTGGAGTTTAAGGATATGGTACACGATTTAGTCAGATGAGATAGAGGTTGTGATAGATGGCTATACCGTGGGATGGCCTCAAATAACATCTGTAAGTGCGCCCAAGGTCCTTTGCATCTTATCTTGGCCTCATCGACAGAGAAGTGAAACGTCCCTCTAAATGTTGACATTTGTCTTTAGACATAGGAGATTTAGGAATCGCCGGCCAAGAAATATTCTGAAAAGTCTTTGCATTTGCATTTTGAGGTGGAATGTCGAAGCTGCTGAATAAATACTCAGCATAAGTTGGCTGATGCCTAATTTCTCGTTGCCACACTTCCCACTTATTAATCCAATCCCATCATCTACCGTCTTCAGATAGTGTTACCGATGTCGTCATCCTTCCCAAATTTCGCTTGCGTTATTACATAAACGTGGCTATGAATTCTTTACGTTCTTATTTAATACACAGAGGATAGGTAATTAGCAAGCATAGCCACCTTTGTATGACTGCGGCGGCTATCAGCAGAGACATGCTTGAGGATCCCGTGCCACCAGCATTCAGACGCGCAAAGGCAATCACAGAATGCGATGCATTACACATGCATCTGCTGCAACAGACAGCAGCTATCGCTATTGTTGTACCCGAGGTGTTCGGGCTCCAGCACGCAGATGTACGATAAATGCGATGAAAACTAAGCGCTGAGGTTGCTTTCCTTGCGACGGCAAAATTTGTTTTCTCTTAACTGCATGCTTTGAATGTGCAGCATAAGAGCGGCCGACTGCTGATCTTTAAATGGTAGAGTAACTAACTATGTTGACGTTCTGTTGTGCGTCATTTTCCTTCTTGAGTGGTTTTGGCCCTTGTTTGAGTCCGCTCTTTGTGGTTTTGACCGCGATGGAGCTCGTAATTATTGTGCAAATGGAAGGAAGGTTCTCACATTTTCACATTCCTATTAGCATTAACGAGAGTAGGTTGTCAAAATAGAATCCGTCACAAGGCGTTTCAAATTGATGAATGGGTGAGAGAAGAGGACTTGACAGAAGCGCCTGATATGAAGCACATCAGATAAGCAGCTTCTTGATTTCGTCGCTGACGCTTTCTGGGCAAGCTTTGTCCTGCTACCCACTACATTTAATTCAATAATCTAATTTCCTTAAAGTTCGGGCTTCTATTTCCTGAACAACAAATTCTGCAGTGGCTTGGATTGATGAGTGACGCAAAAATGCGAATAGACTTTTGCCGCTCATCATTAATCTACAAAACCTCATAGTAACACTGTGCAAGACTGCCTTATACTACTACATCGCTATTAAAGAGATTAAGCAGTAATCGGTGGATCTTAAATTACTAGCCCTTGCTAAATTTCTCTTTTTAAAAAACTGCAATCCTAGTGCTTATGGCACATTCCAAGTCTGTTGGAGCTTAATCATTATTTTTAACAAAAGTAAGACAAGAATGCGCTTAAATAAAGAGTTGGTTAAAAAATTTAATTACTTTAAAATATGCGGCTCTGGCCGCCGTATTTTTCTGGGGAGGACATGAAGGGAACTACCAGACTAAACAAAATAAGGCGGTGGTGTGTCACTTTATGCATAATCTGAGAGAGGGGCAATTTAATAGCGAGTAGGAATCATCAGGCACCCGCATAGCCTAAAACAATCAAAGGAATAGATGGCTCGCCCGCATATTAATGAGGGGAGCAGCCGTAGTACAATTATGCACAGCAGTACAGGAAAAGAAATGCTCATCGTAATGCAGACACTGTGCCTCTCACCATTTGCATCAGAATCAGGCCACAATCTAATGCGTACCAGCATTTTGATCGGAGCTACTGATGGACGTCAACGGAGAGATACACAGAGTACTGGCATGTCCCTAATATGCGACAGCTTCCTTGCATTCTCTTGCCAAACACTTTTTAAGAATTAAAGTTTTATGAAAACAAGAGGGTTTTGGATCTCCAAAGCGTCTAGTTGTCCCATCTCATTAGCACAAGCAATCTGTAAAGAGTCGCGTGTTGACTCGGACCATGCAAGCAAAAGGAAATGCTGGACGCCGTAGACAAGAGGTGCGGGCGGTATGCACCCACCTCACATATATTTTCTGCAGAGTCTGCATTAGTTTCACAACAAAGCAGCCCCATTGTCATTGCTCAATCCAATTCTTGAAAAGTAAGCACCTCACTTTCAGGATTTAGCAATAAACCCTTCATTCCGTTTACCAAAACATGTTCAATGACCCAAAATACCTGCTAGCTGCTTGTTATGCAATTATTATTCTGGCTGTTGACAAGCATTTATGCTGAATATTCTTTTCACAACCTTGAATGACAGTTTTCATGTGTTATTGTTTCTTTTAGTTCAACTTGTGGGAAGATTACAAATGTAAGCGCAGCCCATAATATAAGTACGTGGTTTAATGGTTTAGAAATGGATTTTATTTGCGCATAGGATGATAAACAGCGAGCCGCTTCAAAATAACCTTGCTGTATTTTGCTGCCGTAAGGACTAGACTAGCTCTGATTATGCAGACATAGATTTGCTCGAAAAGGCATCTGGCGCCTCTCACAAATTTTTACTTCCGTTCATTACAGAAGCTGCCAATTCTTGATTTCTAAAGTCAGCACGCTAGGATTGTCTCACAAGCAGTTATTTACGAAAATGCCAGCGATGAAATTTCGAGCCAAATTTCGATTGGTGAAGTGCACATAGCCTGAAAATGTAAGGTTTGCTTTGTCTCTTTTAGCAACACTTTGCACTCTATCATCTTGGCCGGTTGTTAGATTTTTATTTTCATTTACATTTTGTCTCCCAATTGGCATACTCCCTCGCACCTACTATTTCGTCACCTCTATTTTCGTTGGTGGCATTCATGTCCCATTACTTAGCCTACTCAGCGGAGGCACCCTTATCCATTACTCTGTTTTTTCTTTGCAAAGTATGCACATCCCTAAGTGAAATTAATTATCTTGAGCCCTTTATTGTAGAGGACATACCATTTTTGAACACGCAACAGATCTATAGCATGTTCTTTAACCAGTAAAGAATATTATTCCGGTAACTCCGGATTCAACGAAACATCCTATGCGATATTTAATAAGAAAACTTGCGTTACTGAGAGCTAGAGAGTGAACATGAATAGTGCTGGGGGCTACTTTTAGTGCGTTTTGTGTTTGCCAGCTAAACGCTAAGCTGGGTGCTATGTCTTCGCCTTGATGCGTTTAAAGGAAAACCGAGTTAGCTAACCTTGTAATTTGGAGACTTCGCTTTAAATGGATGTTGCAAGCCAGAATCTGCGATTTCGTAGTTAATCTGAAATCAAACAGCGTCTTAGTGCGAGTCTTGTAGTTAGCTCATTCGCTTGGACAATCTTTAGGACTAATAAAACAGATAACTTAGTTGTATAATAAACATAATTGTCCCCACGACCCGTCTTAATCTCTCATTTTGATGCCATTTAAGCAGCCCAAGGGTTTTGAGATGCGCTAACTAAATTTGACAATGCCCAAAGAGGTCAGCTGAAAGATGTCAAATATGTGCGAAATGAGATGATGAAGTGATGTGACTACGTGGCTGATAAAAAACTAGAATTAGACTGATATGACTACTTGTATTCGATGCATTGGCCACTCAGATCGAACTGATAGCCGACTTACTTAATGTTTTATTTGTTAATAACCTGAAGGGAAACCTTTATTTGTATCAATACAAACTGATATAGGCATAAATGCATACGCACTTATTTGCCTAGACACAAGTGGAATTAAAAACTAAAACTTAAAATGGAACAAAACCTACTATTTTGGTCACAAAACATGAGTTTCGGCGCAAGGTGACGCTCCTAAACATCATAAAGCACCTTGCGCATTTTTGGAAAACCATTTTGTTACAGAATACATTGAGTGGAGCGGGATCTTACAGCAGAAATCACAGTGGCTCCAGAGCAGATGATTAACAGTGGCACGTTTGACCAAATCTTTGAGCAACAGATACATGCGTCGGAGTTTACCGTACTTCACTTCCCTCATTGTTGTCCTCCAAATTATGAGTTACTTCTTAATTAACTTTACTTGACACAGGATGAGACGCTGCTTGTCAATAAAGACTATAAAATACCAGGCATTTTGAAAGGCAAAAAACGTTTTCTTATTCTACAAAGCATGGCCATAAAATGCGGGGGCCAAAGCTGTCTTTTCAGAGCCACTTCTAACTTAGTTTTCATGGTAGATGGGGTCTGCTCACTAATGGCTTCTTACTCATTATTGCTGCCCAGAATTGTTCTTGCATCAAGAACGGGCAACAATTTACAAGACGATTTCGGATACTTGAATGCTTGTTACTACCGAATGGAATACGCTTTCCGTAATACGTGCTTTTTAGCCTTAGCTTATTTTAGCGCACTGAAACTTGACGTAACGCGACGACCGTAGAGAAGGTGAAGTATAAACAAAAAGGAGAGGAGATTCGCCCTTACTGTTCATTTTGGTAGCCTTTTTTATTATTAAACAACAAACATGCAGCTATTTTACTGCCAGATTTCGTGCGCAAACGCGTTGAATAAAAGGTCTACGAAAACTAGTGTTTCACTCATTAAAATAACGCACACTCCTCAATGGATTAGATCCTGTTGTCATGACCGTGCTCTAAGCGCAAAGAAAATTTCTCACCGCCTCTACCTGACTCACTGTTAGACTGTATACATTTCCAGTGTCTGAATGCAAGTAAGGCTAGAATCATAAAATCATAAAATCAAAGTCGACTGGATTGCTAGCGATTGCTTGGCCATGAAACGTATCATTTCATTTAAGCCCTATAAACACCAACGAATCCATACTGCATTTCTGCTTAGACGCTGATGATACCATGCCCAAAAATAGCTGTTTTTACTTTAGAAAAATCAAACAAGCATGTAGTCCTAATTAGACTGACCTTAGAATACGTGACATGCCTAAGGTTGTTATTCGAAAAATTCAGACTCAGTGCCTCAAATGAACTGATTAGGAGGATCAAAGCAATTTCTAGCAAGTCAGACAGACGACCATGGCTTTGTGACCTCGTTTAGCCTTCGACTCTATCGCAACTTACTAGCTAAATAAACTAGAGAAGAATACGAGAGCAAACAAGTAAGTAAACGCATTTGTGGCTATGTAAACCATCCTTTTAGTAAAAGCTACAAATAAAAATTGCGATAATGGAAAAGGATACCATGAGTCGGGACGAAAACGGGGATGTAATATGCTCATTGCAGTGAGGTTGTACTCGGACGATGGGAATGCAGCCAATTAAAATAACGGGAGCGGGATGACAAAGCTGCAACTTGAGGTCTTTATGCATGTCTACGCGATACTCATTAGTCGAATGCCAGGCTTTCAAACGTCAGGAGTCATTATCGTTCATACTGCATAAGAAGTTGGTCATCTGCAGCATTGCCTCTATGTCTGGACTTTCACTGTACGGGCAGGATATCAGAATAAATAGACTACAACAAAGCAAATGCCTATGGATGGCCTTAATACGTGTGCATATTAACGACGCAAGACTTCCCAGGCCACACTATTATTCTGACGATAAGAAACTACTTATGCTGCGTAAAACTGATAGAGATAGGTAGGGTTATGAATAGTTGAAAGTGAAATTAGATTGCCGGTAAACAACGGTGCCAATCAACAAAAGTCGATCAGCAGAGCCCGTCGAAATAGGTAACGAATTGCATTAGCTGATACGCGATGCAAATGAGAAGTCAAAGGTAGCAGTTCGTTATCATCACGTGACTACGGATGAAATAGGGCGAAAGAGGAATTTGGCTGCAGAGTACCAATTTTGATCATGTGACTACTGCCGAAATGCTGGGAGAAGAGAAATTGTCTGTCTTGAAAACACTTCTTTTGCGTGACTGCACTAAAGTGGAGAGAGTAGATTTTGGCTATAGCTAACCGAGGAAAGACAGCGACCAAACTAGTCTCAGCCTAATAATCGACCTTGTCATAGCTGTCATCCCTGGGTAAAGCATTCTTATCATAATGGCGGTTTGCCAAAGGGAAGGGATAGTGCGATGTTGTGTCGATACCGCGTTTCTACAACTAAATCATCCACTCACACAAGCCACCAATACTGCTAAACCAGGCTCCTGCAAGATGGCGCACATTGTACTCGGTCCTTAAAAGGCCTTGATTAGCAAAAACTGTGTTTGCTATCGCTACGTCATGTCACTGAGAGGTCTTGCAACGTAGTTGCTGCACTTAGTCGTTAAATTAGGTGGAACAATAAAGCGGATATTGCTGAACCACATTTGAATGATAGAATGAATTCTGGTTGGCTTCATTAGAGAAATCAGCTTATTCGACCCGATCCTATAAACATTGCTGACGGTTATCGAACGCGCGACCGGAGAGGTATCCAAAAAGTAAACACTGAGCACTTTGTCTTCTTTGGTCTTACGCCAAGTCAATCGCAAATGTGGTTGCAATCAAAATAAAACCTTTACACAATTTTATATTATATTTAAACCTGCTCTTCTTGCATTTACTGCGTCTTTATGCGATTAACATAGCTGCTTTTCCAACAATGCCAAAATCCAGATTCCTGTAGTAATCTGGGTTTGTTTTCTACCCATAGCTTTCCCTGAACTCTTTGCTCGTTTACACACAGGTTACCTGCCTTGTAATCAACTGCTTTTGCGTTTCAACTCTTACGTTTGCATTTACTAACTGCTTATATTAATTTTTCAACATCCCTCTACTAAGTTTTTGTCCTTTATTCCAAATCTCGTCAAAATCATAAACAATGCTGAACAATGTTAATGAAAAACCAATCCGATCCACTCTAATCCGTTCTGCTCAACTGCTTTGTAATGAACATCTGCCTACAGTCGACTGACGAACAGCCGGAATACAAAGGACCAATTGATTGATGAAACAATTGGCGACTGCCAATCTAGGCATTTTATGGTCCTTTGTTAACACTGGTGAATCATAATCATCCTACTCGAGGTCAAATTTTTGTAGGCAATACTGTCACATACGGTCAGCTTCATAACTTCTGTCATTTTACATGCCTTTATAGGCTGCGTGTATTCAAACATGCATGAAGTAGAATCTGGGCCAGCTCACGGAATGAGAAGGTTCGGAGGGTAAGAGGTGCTAAATTCGACACATTGCATTACTTATTACTGAATACTCACCAACGTCACCGAAAGGAAAACGATTGGGTTAGTGAAGTCGCCAGCAAAGCACCGGTGACAGGACTCGAACCCGTAATCTTCTACTTAGGAGGCAGACGCCCTATCCATTAGGCCACACCGGTTCTACTTCTAGGTCTTTCCGTCGGCAGCTTCCATCCATTGCGTTTTGATCTAGTTCCTCTGTCCCGAATTTGCTATGCACTATCGTGTCAGCACAACTCCTCCTAACACCGATTTCACGAATCATCCACATCTCCACTCGGTCTTTCCAACTACCTTATGCATCACTCCCACCGTAAATCCTATCGATTGGCCAGTACAGCTTAATAAGTTCCAACCCATATTCTGTGAATATGTCTCGTCACTTGCATTATCAAATTATTTTGGTTTTTACCCTTTCGAGGAATCACTGCGCTTGTTTTGATGCATCGGCGCAACCGATGTTCTGCCGCCAATACTAATTGCAACTGCTAACGAAGGTCTCTTCACTTCGGATCGCTATGCACTGTCTTCGGATCCACCGCCATGGCATTTTTGATCGTATTAAGGCTGCGTTGATACCCGGAGGGTCATTTTAATTCTACGCACGATAAGGAATTTCGGATTCTAATTTTTCGTTAGAATGCTTTGATTAATCCCAACATTTAGGATAATATTAGACCTGTCGTTAGTAATAGGTCGTCTATTGATTGTCTTGTCTTGGTGCATCCATCAGGCTTTTTCTTAGCTTGATGACTCGATTTTCAGCATGGCTGTGGTAGAACGGTGGAAAGCGAATCCTTTTTGTCTCTAAGTGATCTCTCTCCACTTAGGTACTGAGGGAACTTAAACTCCATTCCAGACATCTCTTCAAGCATCATCTTGGCTTTGACATGAAATTGGGATGGTGATGTGCTTCAAAATCATGCCTAATTCTCCTCATTATGCAGTCGATTATTCAGTTCTACTAGAGCTTATGCAAGCTTGGCACTTCTCTGTAGCCTTACTTCTTCAGGTACCATTAAACACTTGTGCAAACATACAGGATCTCCAATTGAAATGTGTTTCGAGACCCTCCATAGTGCAGAATTCATTTTATGTCCGTAAATGGCGCATGCATTATCGATGAGGTAGAAGTGGCAATCTTTGAAGGTTCTCTTTTAAACGTTGAGAGAGCCGTTTTATAATTTACTTGTTAACATACCATTTCAGAAGCAATCTCTCATCAGGTAAGTACAAAATGAATTCTGTTTCTCATGGCCTCTACTTTTGCTCTAATATTGGTTGCTCATCCGTCGGAAATGCAACAAATGCTGCATTTCGCAAATTTAGGCATTTCGGAGGACCTGCTTTGTGCAGAAGGAAATTTGAAAGATGCAACAGCCACGACTCTCGCTGATGGTGAGGCCTTGGTGTCTAAAGAGACCCGCAACACTGAAAGTCCATGCTTGCCCACCTGCATGCCTATTTATGTTTCACTTGTTCTTTAATTAAACAGTTTATAGCGTTACTCATTTTGTTCTCAATCAATCACCTGTTTAATCCTGCTCTAAATCAACCACCCAGCTGCATTGCCTTTTGAGCGACTGTAGTTCCTTCGCTTTTATGGAGTCTCTACACATCCTTTTTATCCACACTTGCATTTTAGCCCTTCAGTGGAAAGCCCAACTATTCAAACAGCTATCACTACATTGCGCCAATTGCGCGTTCCAATTGCCATTTACAAAGAAGACTCAAGCACACACCTTTGGGCTATACCTCGTAAAGACTTGCGATTGATCAGCTTTATTGCCCTGTAGCAGAGTAGCATTCCGACCGCCACCTGATAGAACCAATTATATTTTTATAGCCTCACCTTCAACATTATGGAACGACATTGGCACAACAACTGGTGAATTTACTTAATAAATCATTAGTAAATTCATGTAGTGATAAGGTTTCGTGATTCACTAATTTATTCGTCCTAATTGATGGAATACTGGCATCGGCTTTTCAAATTGCAGCATTCAATTTAAATTTTAGTCGTAGCACTACACCCGCGTATCTGTTGATAATCCAAGCCACTGCATATTTTGCCAGACGCACATTTTAAATCACCAATAATGTAGCAAAAGAAATATGGCATCCGGGGATTTCCGCATGTCATGAAGGTAACACAGTTATACATGAGGGTATTGTGGTTGAAAAGGAAATGAGCCAGGGATCAGGAAGGCGTGATTAGACCAACAATCCAATGATCTGCTTGAGGACGTGGACTCTTCTTCCATAAATGTCTAAAAAAGAGCACACCGAATTCGGAAGGCATCAATTCACTTGAGCGTTTTCCAAATAAACATAGCAGCCGATTTTAAAATGCAATGACCAGAAACAACGTAAGCGAAGAGTTCAAAATGGGATGAGGCAATTTGGAATGCAGGATTCGCCACAGCTCCATGTGGTATCAACCGATAAACACAAATACTATGGAATTTTCTCCTCGAAAAGTTCAAACTGAATCTTATCACTCACAAATAAAGAGTACTGCAATCTTCTTGCATTTGAATACATAATATTACACCTTCACATCAGTAAAGCTGCGATCTAAGTATGCGAGTCATCCAACCCGGCTTCTACGTCTCCTAACCACCATTAAACTATGAAATCAAACGCTTACCGCTGTTGGCTGTTTTGCAAATTGATTGCAATAGCCTGCAGGAGAAACCATTCTTTCCATAAAGAACAGTAGTTGCTAATAATCTACTGCTATGCTCTCGTAAGCTGGAAAGAGTATGCTAATGAGCGAACTACAAGTATGTAAACTATGACGCGATGCAGTCCATTGGTAGCAAGGAACTGTGCTAGCAGGGCTGTTATTGCGATGACTTGAATGAAGGGCCAGCCATTGCAAAAGAAGTCTCAAATGAAGGATCTTAGCTCATATAATTGAGTATTCGTGTGTAAAATGCAATGTCCTGCTAAAACACTAACGAAAAGCGCGGTTTCATGAAATGTCACCTCATATTTTCTTCCCATTTTGTTACTCAGGGTGTGAGAGATCCAACATTCTTCGATGCAATGAGTACCAATAATCTCCTCACAGAACGAGAACTTGCCACAAGCCTTAGATGGAATTAGGAATCAACTCGTGTTACCGCAGTCTTTACAGAGATTTGGCACAAAACTTTCAATAGAGGTAAGAGTTAAGGCATTAGCTTATTAAGAAGTGCATAGATACTTTATTCTTTGATGATCAGCTGAGCCTCAGACACCACGCATTCTAACGCAAATTGATCGCATAAGCTTGCACATACTATTTAGAGGCGCGGCTTGAAAAACCTGGGATCTTGCATTTGCTGATACTAGGCACGTAAGTATCGATGGAGATAAATCCATTAAAGACCGAAAGAACTCGCTTATTATCGTTTTATTGCAGTCATGTTAGAAATCTAATCGTCGGCATCAGGAAATACCTAGGGAATGCGTCAAAAATTTGAAAGACATTTTGATAAACCTTAAAGATACACTGATTTCAGTGGGCACGGCCTCACAAAGATGATCGCTCAGAAACCACGTTGGTAACAGGTGCCTAGTATCATTTATTAAGAAATTTGCTTAGAGTCTCACAAACATTAGGAAGGAAGGATAAAGCATTTATCACTGAAGTGGTATACGGCGAAGCTATGAAATTTGGGGTTGGGGTGCCGGCAACTTGTGTAGCCGCTGCAATGCACTCGTTAACTTCAAGTTTCCTGAAACTGTATATAGCATTAAAAATGAATGCCTAATGATAATCCAAATGTTTTTTGCAAGCAAAAAGTCTAATATTTTGCGTACCACGTAATTTTATTCAAGAATAATATGGTACGGCAATAGACAATTTGATCGTGTCAGAGCCAATCATGGAGATTGATCAGAGGACAGTTGGGTGTGGTCAGAGCAGCTAGTCATTAGACTGCGTAATAACCTGATTCCTTTTCTCCGAAATCCTAAAAAGAGCGCACCGACAATGAAAGTTAGTACACCACCGCAATAGGGTCAGGGAGCATTGTGGCCACTGTGCCAAGTTGTCCTTTTGTAGGTGACCTTGGTTTTCGAAGCAGCCAAAATTTCGAACAGATCACTTACAATGCTCCAGCGGTTGTATTGCCTACAATAATGAGACCAGTTGGGGCCAACGATTTGTATCAGCTTAATCCGCATTCATAAGTAAAAAAATTAAATGCTCATTGCTGATTCTGCTGCTCTACAAATTAGCCGAGGACAAATGATTGTGATCGCAATCTTTGAGGGGCAGACAATAAAGAACCGCATTTTCCAAGCCCCATTCATCCCGATCTACTTCACTGAAACTGATCATGAGGGTACAGATGCCTGACCGGTACGCTAGAGTTCTAAGGCGAGCCAATTATGGCTGTATGGGGCGAAATGGAGTTTTGAATGCAATTCATTAACTCAACAACTACAGAGACATCGACAATTAAGTGAGCTGAAGCAAGTAGAAGTGTGTTCAAATTTTAACAACCCCAAAATTGTATCTAAAAAGAGTTCGTACTTTGGGAAAGGAAACTTAATGAAGTCCTGGGCTCTCTTAGTCGCTGCTGACACGTTTGTCCTTAAATTCAACCAGTGTGTGCCTCAAATGAATCGCTACCTGATCAGAACGACGCCTTCACTTGCTAACATTGATTTCTTCCCTACTTTTTCCGGTTGCATATTTTGTGGGTAGTTGCTTTAGTTCTCGGCTTCTAACTTTATATAGATTCGTATTTCTGTTCTGTCCCTCCTTACTGGTCCTTAAGATGCCTTTATTTTCTTTAGGTCTGCGGATTACCGGTCGGGAGTAATAGTCAAAAAACATTTTAAATGCGCGTAAGTGAACAAACCTGGTAACCGTAACGCCCTTAACTGCCTGGATAATTAGTCGAACAGTCGACCGGCCAACAAGCCTGCAGATGCACGTAATGTTTTACAGTATGTGGCCGTACCCGTTGGAAATTCGCACGCTTTCGAATGTAGGCAGACGCGGAGTAGCGGGTGAGCTGCAAGCAGCGAGAATGTATGGAGAAGTAAGCAGAGAAGCGGAAAAATTAAAAAATGGATTTAATGTAAAGGCTAAAAATGCAGGGCATTTGTAATGCTGGACAGGAAAGCCTTGAAGCATTATCATTAAAAGACAAATAAGGAGGATAGCGTGAGTGGGAATGCAGTGTAAAGGCACACGCCGACGATGATGATGATGATGATGATGATGATGATGATGATGAAATAGAAGGATGCGTGGGAGCGGATTATGCCATGCTAACGTAATTACAAGTTGTGATAGTTATATTTTGGTTGCCAGCAAAGCAAACACAACCCTAGAATGGTTCACTGAATCGTTCTCTGGCTTGGTGCTGCATGAAGTCATAAATGTCCCTGAATATTCCATGCTCGCTTCCACTTCAGCAGCCGCAGTCTCCAAATTAGCGGCCCTTCTTACCATATGAACCACTACTTATGCTTTCATGTTTTTCTTCAGCGGAAACACAGAGTTCCCAATGCTATGACACAATGATTTGAACGAAGTATGGTTGCTAACTCCATCTTGACAACTGTGACCATTTTTGGCACCGAAATCCGGCCACAGATGACTAACGTGGCGGATACGTTAATCGTTTCGGGTGACACAGGCCACATGCTATGGCAAAAGTAATCCCGTACTCCTTTGGAACAATGCGATACTTAATAATTTTTGGTGTGCTTTTTATAGACCTTCATATCCTTGTCACGCTTCACTAACCCCTAAGTTATATCGCGTGTCAGCCCCTATACTTTCCTGTTTGGCCGTTGCCCTCATAACATGTGGATTTGGAAGGTATTGCTTTCCGTATTCTGCATAATTTATTGTTCAGATTGTGTGATGAGCAGAAACATGGGTTACACAATTCTCGTTGATTATCAATTGATATCCTTTTAGAAAGCTACGCAAATAAAATCCATTTTTGGACCATATTATAGGCCACGCTTACACTCGCGATCTTGTTAGGAGCCGCTCTATAAAGAAATAGTAACGCGCCCAAATTGCCAATTAAGATTGTAAAATGAATATTCAGCATAAACGCTTGTTAGCAGCTAAAATATCGAACGCACAACAAGCGGCTATCAAGTATTTTGGGTCATAGACATTGTTCCGGTAAACTGTATGAAAGACTTCTCGCTAAATCCTAGAAATAAGGCTCTTACTTTTTAAAGGTTGCTTTGTTGTTGACACTAATATACTGTTAATCGTTTGCATTTTTAAGTGAAGTCGTAAGACGATGGAACTCGCGGCACGCGAGGATTTTGGCCTCACAAACATTCCTTCATGCTGTTTAACGTGGACCAACAGAATACTGGTGAACTGTAAACGCACATTGAATCCATTTGGTGAAGTTCGGATGAATCACTCGACTTAGTACACATATACACCTTGAGGTTTTCAAAAAGCCTGACCAGACAATAAGCGAATGATGAGGCGGGCAAAAGAGAATTCCATGATAGGTCGTGTAAACCTTTTTAATCTAAGAGAAAATGGTGGGTAAGGAAAATGGCAAGCCCTAATCAGAGTCTTAGGAAAGATAAGGAACCTATCCGAAAATTTAAAAAAGTACGTTAGTTAAGCATGGGCTGATGAACTGCAGTTAAAATGACACGATCGACGTATTAAGAGAAAAAGAATTTAAACAAAACAATGGGGCTGAAGGATTGATCACCCTAAAGACACGTAGGAATTTGCGCTCAACAATTTATAGGTTCGACATTTACCACACAGCTTTGCTACGGTGCGCTTCATTCCTAGTGAATGGTAAATTGTAAGGGGCATTTCGGGAGGACTGACGCTAATGGCGACCGCCTTACTACCTAAGGGGATAAGGCTCTTGAAATAAGAACGATTTGAGTAGTGTGGTAGGTCATGTTGCAGCAGAAATACACCTGTGTTACTAGTCCATTTATCGGCAAATTCAGAATGTCTTTCTTGATACAATCCTTCGTGCCCTTTAGAGAGAGGACCGATGTCTTCTCCATTACTGATGGGTGTATGATGGAGTAGAATGGAAAGGTCTCTAATGTCAACCAAAGTAATTAAAGGGGAGTAAAGTAAATCGAGCGTTTGATAAGTAGTAGGTAATATACACTTAAGGATGTGATTGAATCAAGGCCATTTCCATGTTCCCAACTCCAAAGGGCCATCAAGCAGAGCAACTATTTGTGTTGCTTTGCAGGAACTTTCTGTGCATAGAAGAAGTAAAAGCCGTTTCGTTATGCTCGGCATCAGTAGCTCATAATTCTTTCCCACCTGGGAGACAAAAGAAATTGACGTGATGGCTTGAGCTCTATGCAGCGCTTGACTGCAGACAACCACTTGTTTGTTGCAAATACTTTGCAGCTTATGCCAACTGCTGTTCGACCTCATCAGCACCAATAGTTGCATCATGAAATTCTACAACTTTCGGTGCTACACATTATTCAGCCTCCATAATGTGTGTCGGAATGCAAGCACACGCACGTAACCACATGTATACCTTCACACATGAATATGCATTGTGCACACATTCACTTGCCTGCACAAATAAGGCGCAAATGCATACGAAGAGATGCAGAGCTATTCCGTGGTTTCTGAGCAAGCAGGATTTAGAATCCTTGTGTCTAATCCAAAATCTTTATAGCCAGGCTTGTTAAGATGTGTGCGTTTCGTAAGACCAAGAAATCTCTATTATGATAGTGAGTATGAGCTATTTATTTATCCGAAAGGAAAACTTTCCAATTATTTCAGCATGCATTCCAGGCGGGCCAATGATTACGGATACAACAAGTCAGGATAGGCTAAACAAGCGCAAGCAACTAAAATCGTTCACCTGTTATCTCTAACCAAACCCGTTTCACACATGCCTTGCCTCGCGATTGTAATTGCTAGCCACCTAAGGTAGTATCAAATGTTCGAAATGCGCTTTTGACGTGCGAATGGATAAGAGCTTATTCGTTTGCCGTGGCAAACAGGCAGCAGCTTGGAACTCTGAAAGACGCCTAACAGGACAGGGTGCAGACTCTGCTGCTCATCTGACAGAGGTCCGGACAAAAGATCAGGAAAGTCAGAATGAATATTTACTTCACGAGCTTCCTGGATCGCATCATCGTTTGTGTAGCGTGGTGCTATTCTGTATCGGAAGTGTCGGCACGCAGGCCATGCGTAGAAGCAACGTTTCACTAAGTGCCATGCAATGGGGAGTAAAGAGGAGTGCTAGCAGTCGTAGCAATGGAGCAATGAAACCAGAAATGCAGGAAGGTGATAAAATCAGAGCCGTAGTGGAGGAATGGATCACGCATCCTCTTTTGCTCTTAAGATTCCGGGTCCGGGTCTCATCTGCGGTTCATTGCTCTAATTTATAGAAAAAGAGCAATGCTTTTTGCCCTCCGAAATGCCTAATGCACCAATAGTCGTTTTCGACAAAAGCCTACTATACTTAGCTGGGGAAAGCTAAATCAAAAGCAGCTCATCATTTAAGGAAGAAAGGGGGAAGTGAATTGCGGTGAACTCTGACACATGTGTATGTTGCTTAAAGATTTGGCTGAATATCCGAATGTTAATCATATGCGCTTGGACCACTGCAAGCACTGTAAGCTTTGTTGCGTGATCCCATGGACCACGACATGCTCTTCACCAGGATGGTGCTATACAATTGCGTAATATGCTCTGTGATGTTCAGAGCAGTCAGTTTAATAACAATCACGCTCGCTTCGGCACCAAAGTAGCAGGCTTTATTCCATTTAGAGATGCGCGTTTCCATTTTCATTTATGCCTAAGGAAATAAGTGCGAATGCATTTATGCTCATGTCAGCGTGCATAGGTATGTGTGTTTTCCAATGAAAATAAAACGCTAAGTAAATAAGCACTCGTTTTGATCTGAGTGGCACAATTAGATTGATCCTGGTGTTTTGTCAGCCATCTCGTAATACCACTTCAGCATCTCATTCCGCACATGTTTGAAACCTCTTAACTGACCTGTTTGCACATTGTTCAGCTTGCCCAGAGTATCGTAGAACAGCTTTGCTGCTTCTATGTAATTAAAACAAAATTTGATGAACTTTGGTGGGGCCCGCAGAGCATTTAAGCGTTTTTTACTAGTAATTTATCAATTTTATTTAACCTAAAGATTGCCCATGCGAATGAGTTAGCTATAGGACTTCCACGGAGACGCTGTTTGATTTTACGTTAACTACAACGTAACGAGGCGCAGGAATTGCATCTAGCCCAGCATTAATCCGGTGAATATAAGCCTGCGAAAACTTCTCAGTGCTGGGTCGTCCTTAGCGCTCTCAGTGTTCATTCTTTGTTTTCGTTCATACAAGGTTTCGTATTTATTGGTTATACAACATGCTGTGGATGCGTTGCGTGTCTTTTAATGGCAATTAAATTCAATTAGGACTGTGTATAATTTGCAATGGCAAAACAGGGCAGTGGCTGGGGTGCCTTCGCTCACGTAAGCTAATATACTTGCATAATTTTGTCAACGGATCAGACATGGCCGGCAAAAAGGGCTTCTAAAGCTGCACAATGCAGCCAATTGTTGACTTTAGCTCACTATCCTTCCTTTGCAGCTGCCTAACTGATCCTATTAAAACTAGTTTCTGGAGTGGCTGTCGGCTATGTTGTGCGTCTTTGCTTTAGCGATTTCCAAGTATATCGATGGTATAGGCATTGACGGATGCTAGGAATAGGAGAAAAAGTTTGATCCTGTCTACCTAAATGCTAAGATCGCTTCAGCATCAAAAATGCGTGCAGTGACCATTAGCGCATGTGATCACCTGAGTTCGCATTAATGCGTGCACAACCGAGCAAAGTCTCTAGCCTAAATGAAATCGCTGAAAGGACCTGACTATTGAGCGTTGCTTGAAAGGTCAAAACTCAACTGGTAATCACAATTTGCAGCTTGACTGGTGGGATCGTCGACAGTATAACTACTGCAGCACTCTCATCGATCTGATATAAAGAGATTAGATTCTGCGATTTCTCGTTTACGAATGTTGGGCCATGAGCTCCAATGTCAATACCGCTCGTTGTCAAGTTCGACATAAATTTCCCGTAAGAGCAGTCGGAAAGTGGTGGAAGAGTGGAAGGGATTCGATGAGCAGAGAAACGCGTTCCGATCCTACCCAACAGTGACTTCAACCAAAGTAGTTTTTTTGCTGCACAGTGCTGTATAAAAGTCGGACAAACCGCTCACGATTCGGTTTACCCAGGATTAATAATAATTATCATTAACACCGTTTTCTTTTAGACGCATAGCAATTACCGCTAACTCACTAGGTCCTGTGATACTGCATCACTAAATAGCAGCAAAAATCTGAATGTGTCATCAACTATTTTGTGCAGGCTCCATTAATGCATGTCAATGTATTTTGAGACCATCGGTCTTAGTGAGCAGCTACTCGCTGATAATTTGTGCGAGTTATGCAAGGACAAAGATAAGGGAACGAACGGGAGATAAAAGAATTCGTTTCTGACAAGATGGGTCAGTGAAGAAGTTTTCGAGTCAATGGGCTGAATTAATGCTGTTCTGTTTCCCATTTGCATGGAATAAATCGTCTCTTTCATGCACCAAGAAGAGTGTTTGCAGTCCTCTTGATGTGATCTATAACAGCTGCATGTCAGACCGGAGGACGGCAGTTAACGAAGCTAATGCACAGTAGATTATGCGATACTTACTGTTGCTACGTGGTGACAGTAGCCTACATTTCTGTTTGATTGTGACAACGCTGTCTCGGGGCCATTACCTTACTATCATTTGCAATGCAGTTTCGTTGTCTGCAGTGCACTAGAGGTTCTTCATTATCTAATAATATTTCTTTGCAGGAAACAAACAACTAGTATTTGTGATTTTGACCACACGATTCCATCCTTAACTTGCTTTAGCATAAAGAGTGATGCTCAAAGAAGATGTTAACTCTTACGCGAACAACTTGCTTACTTTGTTTGACAGCTTTGTAATATTTACAAATGTAAGCTCACAGGCTTTTAGTGGAACATGCTAAGATGTAAAAGTACTTGTCAGGAGTGCATGTGTCAGCCAATTTCATGCTCCATAATTCGATTGGAGACAGGAAAGTGGAACGTGTGCAGGAAGAATGTAGAAAATTCGTTAACATTTGAGTACCAGTATCCCTCCCAAGAGATGATGTCTTTGCCTGTACGATTGCAGTACACACTTGGTATTGTAGTCACCTTTCTGTGGTGCTTGCCGCCTTTGCATTGACCATTACATTCACCCTGTATACAACAGCTACGCTGAATGGGCGTAAGTGAGAGCAGGATCAGAGTTCCGTTAATGGATAGGCTATGCCAACCGCAATGCTATTTACATCTCTGTGCATAGACGCCCTCATTTCATACGATTTGGAAGATGCACTGCCTCAGTCACGGTCCAACTCTTTTCTAACGGTTTCTCTCAAAGTGGGACCACAGGTTGCATGCTGACTTGCTTGAATGCTGGCACAACTGCCCTTCGATAGAACCACCGCAGTCCTAGTGACCAATGCAATGACCGACTGAATAGGTGAGAAGGCCCTAAGGAGGGATTATTAGCGATCGGCCTTTTTAAAAGTTGTTTTTTTCTGAAATGGTGCGAATCAAAGGGCCTCACGAAACTATTCGATGGGTAGTAGGGATGATAACATGCACAAAAGTAAGGGCGTATTTAACGAAAGCCTATGACTTAGACCTATTAGAAGGATTACGTATTTTTGGCGGGCGATTTGAATCCGCATGCCTTGCTGGCACGATAATGGTTGACAAGTTTGGTAGTGCCCTTTAAGGCCAGTGCTGAAAGTCTGACTGGTTGACACCATCATCACAGATGGTAGATTCTCAAGGCGCGCATACACTTTAGGTTATCCCACCAAATGCTTGTGGGCTGATAAGATTTAGCAACCTCGGTTCATTCCGACTTCCCCTTCTGCTACGATGACTCTACTTGACCAATCGAAGTCATGTGCGTACAAGCCTTTACTGAACAAGAGTCTAGGCATAGTCATGCACTGTATCGCTTTTTTTCACCATAACAAGAATGCAAATAATCTGTGCAAATTAAAAATGGAGTGCTTATTACTGGGTTGAGGCTCAGTAGTCAATGCAAGAAAAAGTTATGTGGAATGGTACTTTAGGAAGGATTTGTTGGAGATCATAACAGGAAGCATCTGAAAGCAAGGACTGAATATTGAATGCTGAATGCGTCCTGCAGCATGCTAGAGCTAAGCCGATTCTTATGTGCTTTAAATTGCTCCGCATTATCAAAAGGACCTGTCTTTGGTTTTCTTTTCCGGATGTTGCTCCTTCAGCTGAACGCCTTTTAGCCATCAAGAGATATCTGTGTTCTACCACGAGCTGTCTGCCTTAATGTGGGGGAAGGGTATGGACATAAGGTGACAAAAATGAAGCGTCGAAAGCGAGCGGTTGAAAACTTACAAAATGAGGAGGTGAAATTAATAATCAATCATCTTTCTTGCAGCCTTTTAATGATACGGGGAGGAATCGCCTATTTGTAGGTAGGCTCTACTGGGTTTGTAGGAATGCCTCGGTAAGGTATGCCGGTGGAAGTGAAAGATGAATGCCATTCAGGAGGATGTCCCTGGGGACAGCGTTAACTACTCTGCTAATAATACTGCCAAATAATAGTTGTCTTGACCAAAACTAGCGTTTGTTATTCTGACTGGCCCACCATCTAAGTGAGAACCGCTCTTAAAGGGAATTCGGCATGGACTACCACTTTTCTAATCTGGCAAGTGTTATCAAGCTCTGCACTTCTAGTAAAATGCTCCCCAATATTTCTGCCGTTTGTGAACTCTATCCTACTGTCACCTGAAATGAACTGAAAAACCCAATGAAGGGCAAGTAGCACTCCAGGCTAAAATTTTAGCACACTTACCAAATCATCGTAACGCCGCCTTTTTACTTTGAAACCGGTGGATCGCCTAATTTAATCAATGGTACGGATATTGGTGAGAGTGAGGGTAGCTTGAGTTCTGTTGCGCATTTATGCCTCAACTATTTAGCTGAGCATCAACCTTGTGTAGGCAAATACCGTCTTTCTTCCTTATCTGTGTCCTTGGAAAGGTGCATCATCCACGGCTACATCACTGGCGTCTGTACCCATTACAAAGGGTGGTGAGTTGACCTCAAAGTTAGGTAAAGCATGGATCTGTGCGGAGTAGATTCTTTGCGTTGGCTCATTATACACTTCGCCATGCTCGTCCTCCCACTGTAAATTCTCTTATCACCCGCTTTGCGGTTGTTTTATGTGGAGGATAGCAATTCTAGCAAGGACTTTAGCAGGGCAAATGCGGTAACTGGCCAAGCCTACGTGCTTTGTACGGATTTTGGTGATTAACATATGAGGTGATGAGACTATTTGCCATGAGATGTTGACGAGTTGGTAAAGAAAATGGCACTTCTTTGGTTTTAAGGCTAGCCCTGCACCTCGCAGACGATTTGGCACTAATTCAAGTTTGACTCTGTGCTCTTGGATGTTACCGAGGCAGAGTATGTGGTATATTGGAAAAGTACCAACTAGTGCTATCTGCATCAAACGTTTGTAGTCAGATGCAACATTACAGAGTCCGGAGGGCATTGTCTGGAAATCACAAAGCCCGTCTTAGCATCTGTTTCCACCACTTTTAATTATAAGTGAGGAGCAACATGCGATCCATTAATCGCTTACAAGGGGTAACCAGGTTGCTTTTTTCTTAGTTACGGTATTCAACTTCCCATTGTAGGTGCTACCAGAGAGGCCATTAAGAACCTTGAAGATCCTACAACCGTTTGCCTCGGATAGGAGAAGCAACGGTGTGCGCCTGGGTGGTTGCCAAACGAGTCTGAATTCTCTCGTGTTTAATTTACGTTTGAATTTGTTCTTCCCAGTTTCGCTCCTTGTCACGGAAATATTGTCGCACACTTGGCAATGCGCAAAGTCTCTTCCTTTTCCTTCTTGCCGTGAAGTATCAGTAATTCCTTCCGAAGGTCTCCTATAAGTATTTTGCCAAATATGGTAAGCCACCACTAAACTAATACTTTTTGGAGTTTCGCAAATAAAATTCACATAGCAATAGGAGCAGAACAAAGAAGAGCCCCTTGTAAAAATGATTATGATTAAATACCCCCACTTACTATCACGATTTAAAGCTATAGCCACTCAATTACTTTGTGACACTAGAACCAAGGAATCGGGATGCAGGAGGAGAAATTGCATGTGGTGTACAGACTGACACAAAGCGAATGCAGTTAAGGGAACAGGAAATGCGAATTTAACTCTGGTGTGTAAATTGCTATTATGCGATTGCAGTTGAAGTGGCGAGAGAGGAGAATTAACCTGATGCGTATCGCCTTGCACCTTGCATCATGCAGGATCGTGGGGAAGATTGATACACTAACGACAACTTCTTTGCTTCTGCCAATTCAATTGCAGTCACATGATGTAAGTCGACATACTAACTACAAAATCTATGCTCTCGGACATCAACTGCAGGCACATCATTAAAATCGGCACGAACTAAAACTCTGTGCTCTCGCCACTTTATAATAATAATAAATCTTCTATGCTCTCGCTACTTATGCTGCAATCACATGATGATGGAGCACAAATCTATTTTCATGTCGTAGCCCTTCCTGCGCATTATGAATCTTTGCATTTTCACCTCAATTTCTCGTTAACTTAGTAGAAACCCAACTTTACAAACAACACTGGCCAGCTTGAAAAAGCAGCAGTAAACATAAAATTCGCATGTAATTTTATATCCTTTAAGGATAAGATAGCACTGCTTGCTTAGTTGCTAAAATGCTCTTAGAACGCGGAGAAGCTGTAGTCGCGTGTTTGGTTAAACTTCGAGCTACATAGGCATGTGGTTCCAGTTCACTGGGAATGCTTGCCGCCTCATGTCGTTCTTCAAATTATATTCTCTTTTATGAACTTAGTTTTTAACATAAAGGATGAGATTTTGTTAACTAAAATTAATCCATCTCCTTCTACTTCCTTGCTCTTAGGTACTCTGTCTCTTCCAATAATTTTTTACATGCAACAGAAGAACAAAGATTGTGTGCGAAAGATATTAACTTAGTGCCCCGCAGTGGTCCGGTCACTGTCAATGATAATATCTGATTTAGTAGTAAGAATTCGATACCAAGAGTAAAGGCGTGATGTTAATGCGCAATATTGCAGCACTTCCATCCACTTCATCTATAAATGCCCGCGCTAGATTTTGAATTGTGTCCGCAATGCAATCGTATCACTGAGTACACAAAGGCGTGCCGCAACTGAGGTCAGTTTGTTCAGTAGTATCAGCTTCATTGCCAACTCGCAACATCATTACTTGACTCGGGACCCTCTACTTGCAATTTTATCCGGCTGTCGACGACTTTGTCACTTTTTCTGTTTACTTTTGCAGGATTTCGCTAGCGAACCAGATATCGAATTTTGTTTGTTATTAGTCCATTGTGCCTGCTCCATTGATCCTATTAATAAGACACAGTACAGGCTGTTCCTTAGAAACTTTGGCATTTCAATGTTTCAGATTCGTTATCAATTTAACGCCCTTTTTTGGCCCAATGCTAGATATTTTATCAAATCTCCTTACTATCCTGATTTCCAAGCAACTTTAGAGGATGCATCAACAAATTCGAGGGAACTTGAGATTTTTTGCAGGTGGTTTCGGTAAATAATTAGTGCCATTGAGTGCTGCAAATAAAACAAGTCAAGTTCACACAAACACATTCATTTGAGCAAAATCCTTGGCTAAAATGAACTCGTATAGTTAAATCCTGCGATTTAGACTCCAGTGCATCGACAAAGTGAAGCATTGAGTAGTGACAGCAACAGGAATCCTTATATATTGCACCCACAATTAAATGCGGTGAGAACGAGAGTAAGCACGTGCCAAGTAACAGTTGACTATACCCCTTAAGATCACGCTTCCTTAAGTTATGCAATAAATGGTTTGCACAACTTGCAACGCAACTAGGGAGAGGCAGCGGATCTGATGGCATTATCAACAATTTGGCGCAGGCTACATTGGTATGTGCCAGCAGTGTGAGATCATTGGTTGATCTTGCCATGCACGTCGCTGGGTCCCCTGTACCACGAATTAAGGGATTGATGTAACTGCTCCACTGAGGTGAGAATGAATAGCAAAGATTGTCAATAGGACGGTAGAACGGCTGACAGGTATAACTTATAGGTAAACGCTGCCAGGTATAATGAAAATCGCTAGAAAGTTGACTTTATTAAAATCGTGCTTTAAATGAGCTTAAAAAGGATGAATGACTAGGAAAATTTAGCCGAATTCACAGAGGTCGTATAGAGGTAGAAGTGTCTGATGATATTGAAGGAAGCGATTCATTAAAACGTCACTACGGAGAACTTAACAGTGCTTAGCACGAAATGGCGTACTTTAATTTTGCCCAGGATTTGATTGGCGATTGTGTTACACGTAGCATAATACAATACGCTCCGCTATTAGATAGATGTTTGGACAAATAGGACCGAGGTAAGCAAAGGAGAAGGATGCATTAAGCGTTGAGAGCATTTCGGGTTATTGCTCCTTTGGTTTTCACAGTCTTCAGCTTAAAAAATAACTCATCTCAAGCATGAATTCGTTTTAACTGAAAAACAAGCAGTCTGATTCAGTTTTTAATAAAAGTTCTATTTTGTATGATATCCTGACGCTACAAATTGCGAAAGCTGAAACTGCTATCCAACATAGTCTGTAAATATGTTAGACGCGCCGACAAATGTGCAATTTTTTAACATTCGCATGAGCTAAAATTACAGATCTGCACTGAATTATTGGCTGATGGGAGTAGGACTATCCTGACTAGGTTAAAGAATAGGAACCGAGTACGATCGTCTAAATGTGTAAAGCAAAAAAGGAATGCTAGGCAAGGAAAAGGAAGGAGAAACAATTACATTAACGGACAAGCTGCTCGAATGCGAAACGATATCGCAGTGTCACTAAAAGCATTCTATACATCCCTATACACTAACTTATTTACCCACTTGCGCACTCGTTCGGCTTGTCTGTGAAGATGCCTTGTGAATTTAAATCCAAGCACAAAGTCCAACAAGCTTGTTAATAACTTAGTGTTACTATGATACTTCAGCCTCATTTAGATGCGTACCCAACAGCTTTTTCAAATTAAAGTAATTGCGATATTCTGCTGTTTATGATGAGCAGTTATTTCTTTAATGTTAAGCAAATAAGGCGTCAAGGGAGGTGATTGGAACTGCATCGGTAATTAAACGCGGTACCACTGTCCTTTTCCTTTCTAAGCAGACAATGCCGAAGAGATGATAAGACATTTTTGGATGGAGGACGACATAAACGTGTACTGTGCAAACATGGAAACGATTTATTTGCAATAACAATACATGGCACATAAATATCCATGAAGTACAAATGGGACAAAGTTTTCATCACTTCATAGCGGTTGGAAGCGTAGATATCTGCATACTAAAGAGCCTGGAGGGGAATTATGCATTAGAACCGATCAATGCTGCACTGATAAAACATACGTGGATTGATAATTAAATAGTATGTAGGTGCAATCGATGGAGCATAATATGAAAGTGGTATTGTAAAGTAAACCAAGTCCCCTGGTGCATCGAGCGGCGAGCTAGCATGATCAAAACTAGTGAATTTATCCTGCGCGTAGGTGGGCTTGTAGTCATAGGAGTTGAGGGACTTCAGCGTGGATAGATCAGAGTAGATGGAATGAAAGTTGAATGCGCTGCCATGCGGTGTGGCATAGGGGAAGGCAGATGAAGGTAATGGCAGTGTTGAAGGGAAGGTGTAGCTCAGAATATTGGACGAATGTGCCTTGGGTGCAGATGATGAGACGGTGGAGTGGGGGACGCAAATCGAAGTAGGCCTTGAATGAAGTGCTTTGCGCTGGTGCCTTTTCGACTTTTGATGTACACGTTTGTGTCGGATTCTATCTACTCCCGACCTCGGTCTATAATGTGCAAATTAAAGAGGATTTTAAAATGGCCAGCACCAAAAGAGGTTCATGTATGAGTCAAAATCTACCTAATGTCCCTCTTTGAAGGTGTCTGCCAACGCAAGCAACCCATGTGCATCTCCAGTCACAAAATTTGCAAAATAACAAACATGAAAACAACTCGATGAACATAGACGAAGCGACTTGACTAAAAATCACAACACCTGGCCACGTAATCATTAATTTATTCAACTACTGCAGATTATTTGATTGCGTCATGTCCACACAGCTTTCGTAGTATCTGGTCACCGCTGCAAGGACTTGGTGACATTTTGGCATGGGCCAAACGCGATTACGCTAAATTGTTCGCATCATACCCATGGAACTGAGTATTACTACTTCTCCTTAGTCCATTCGAGAACACAAGTTTTGTCTTTACAGCATTTTGGTTGCTGCACATCTCTTTATCCCCTCCAAAATTGATGCTGAGGCAGAGCTTCAGTCAAAACATGCAGATCGTTTGTCTGAACTGCCGAACTAGCTTTGACCTTCTTTACAGCTCTAATGGCCTCATTATTAAAACAATTGGTTCCCAAGGCACCGGATCTCAGCATGCGTCTTGTTAATTCTATTATCAATCCCAATGTATCATGTTTCACTGGTTACTACTTAAAGTCGCTCAGAACACACGAAATTTGAGCACTAGACGTAGAAGCACTGGCCTAGCAACAACAATCCTCTTCAATGTGCTTGTGCGTACGGTGTAGACGCTCTTTACATATACTTGGTGCTGCAACAGAGACTCGAGGAGAATGCAGGAGTGCATGGAAAGATGCGAGGACATCCGGACCCGATTTTAGTTTCATTCGCGACTTCGAGTTTCGGTGGGACTAAAAGTCCAATGACGCTTTAAAGCTAAAACGCATTCCTCCTTTATTTATTTCTTCTAAAACATCCTCACGTCAAAGAGTAGCTTCGCTGATGGGTTTCCATCATCATCATCATTGAAAGCAAAATCACTTTCCACAAATAGGAGTTTGAGTGAGTTGAAGCGTTTCGTCTTGCGCACAATCCGTCTAAGTTGACCGCAATCGGTGAGGCTGCGCGATCGTGCTTACCTGTAGACAAGCACAATCGCCATGTATATGAGGTCAGCATTGAACAATCCGAGTACGTTTATCAGTAGAATAGCCTCTACTAGCTCTAAAAGAGGTGTACAAAATGATGAAAGAACGTCTTTGGCAGTGCTATAGATTTACATTTTACATGCTAAATCCAAAAGGTGCGAATAAGTGGCATGTGCGCTGAGGTCCCTCCATCTCCAGGCCAATTCATCGCAATCCTTGACTGGGGCAGCATTAGTGGATGAGAAAAACATTAATGGGATTGAAGATGTCTGTATACCTCTCCACTCGGGCTCCAACCTCAGCCAGGTCAGTGACGTTGGATTTGAGGGAGAAGAGAAGAAGATCGAAAATGCCTTGCGAGACACCACCATCACCAATACGGTAATGGAAGGTAAAGGAGGGCAGTGCGGGCACTTGGATATGTGAGATGGTGCGCAGTGGTTGGAAGAGACTGGCAGAGGAGGTGATGTTGCCACCGCTCTCTTGCAGGAGAATTTGGACCAGTGGCATTGCTAATGCTGCCCCACTAGTCACTGAGAGGTTGATTTGCTGCCGACAAGCAAACAAACTAATCAGTGCACCATTAAATCTTCTCGTTTCTGGTATTTTTGCATTGCTGAGTTGTTTGTTTCTGAGTTTGGGATTTCTTTTTAGCTACTAAGGATGACGTATAAGATTTGTTCGCTTACTGAACTTTAATTGGCATCTCCGCCTAATAACCATGTCATGCAACCGCTTTTGGGCACATTAGGTAATGCGCGGAGTCTGCGTCGCAACAAAGTAGAATTTTGTTCTAACAAATTACAAACTACACAAGGTTTCGCTTAATGTGATAAACCTTTAGGTGTTTGAGCTTCCGAGCTTAAGTTCGCAAGCAATTTATGATCCTTGTGCTCCGTTACGGCCCCAGTACTTCTCTCGAGAGGTCACACCACAAGTATGAAAGAGGGCACCCATTTGAAACGAGTTTTACTCACATCGGTCTGGTTTCGTTGATACTTTGCGGTAGAGGGTTTCAAAGTTGGGTTAACAGGCCAATGAGTCATGATATGCAAAGGTCAATTCAGGATGTCACACTGCGCGTTTTAGGTAGTGATTTAGGTAGATCCAGTCATTCTCTATCATTGTCAGATAGTGTTATCTTGATATCAGTCCTGTCCGTGGTGATGGCAGCACCTCTTGCACTAGTTTTCAGGCCAACGGTAGGCAACTTATCCATGCATTCATTTAGCCGTCTACTCCTACTTTAGTTACCAAATGAAATCAGCAAAGTCAATCGTCGTTAAAGAAGACAATTTAGAGGGTAAAAGTAGCTTTTCCTTGAACTTTGGACACAGCAAAAGTAGGGAAGGCAAGATGCGAATGTGTTCTCAGTTAGCAAGTGCGTAGCTGTGCACATTCAAGTAGGCATCAAGTCAGATAGCACTTATGAGCTGTTATTGTAGAGGTTCAAACAGCAACATTAACTAAATATTAATGACGTTAAAGTTTTTGAGGCAAACAGAGCTGTTTGCACCATAAGTGTAAGGACTCACTGATTTACCACCACTGGTGGTTCCGATCGCTTCTCAAACAAGTTTTCGTGCCCATTGACTACCCTCGTCACGTTTTGATTGCAGTACCAGACTAAGATTGGTCTATTCTTTAGCAAGGCTCTATATCACAACTAAAACCGGAATTGTCATGCATCACACACTCATGCTCTGGTAACCATGGCGCCTGCCTCAAAGTCATGTGCTTGGACATAAGTGAATAATCACAAATCAGGGTTATCATGCCGTTCATATCATCCATGGCATTTTTACTAGGCACACAAAAAAGTATGTGCATGCGAATAACATTTACAGCCTGCACTTCGTCTCCCACTGATATCTGTCATGCAACATTCCTCGTCAATTCTGTTCTCATGTCTCACCACTCTCGGAGAACCTTAAACGCTATAAAGACCAAGGCTTACAAGTCCTAGTGACCAAGGAACAATAGGGCCAGTTTTGATTGTTCCATGGCTAGAAAAAAAAAGTGTTTCAAGGTCCTTTGAGACGACGAAATCCGCTTCTTCGCCAACACTACGGAGCGGGGTCGAGGAAATCCGCAAGCTCAACGGTCATAAGGCTGACAACGTTTTCATGCAAGCTTTACTAACATAAAGCGAGACAGAGCCCATATTTTATATTGCATCCGCCTCGACTAACCCATGTCGATATACCAGGTCTTCAAAGGATTCATTTATACCAAGACGAACTATAACGCTCAAACTGACCATTTGGACATCAACTCCGGTAATGACTGTCACCATGGCATGATCGTCGCAACTGCTGTCCCCTTCAAGTAGTTCCCTTAGATAGATTCCCGCAAACTAAGTTGCCCTCACAAAATTTCTGATGAAAATTCATCCAATCATGTGACTTGAGTGTGGTGATGCGGACAGATAAAAAGTCGTATTTTTAGCATCTGCGAATTGTTTAAATGTATCCTAATCCAAGCCTTGTGTTTCTTTTCCTTCTCTTCTCCTCCCATTTCGTAGAACCTTCCGCTTGCCCTCCTCCCGTTCACCAAGTCCTCTTGTTACTTCCTTTAACTTCAACTGTCACTTCCCTCGGCTTTGTACTCTTATACTTGTTAAAGCAGCACTTAAATGCCTTTATTATTTTCATTTATTTAAAGAGATTAAATGCAAAAGCCTGCTCTGTTGGAAATTTTTAGCGTTCAATGGTAGGCAGCATGCTTAACCTCATTTAAATGGGCAGACCTGTCAAACTGCAGTTCATGCTACACGTATCACATTTAACAAAGCGCAAGTGATGATGGACGTTAGCATTAATGTTAATTAAACTAATATCTTTTTTTCCTTTTTGGGCATCTTTGCCACCTGAGGTAGTTCATTTTTTATCATTTTACAAACAGGAACGGATCGCAAAGGTAGCAAATTCGATGTTAATTAAAATCCTTCGTGTCTGCAAGACGAAAGTATTGTCCGTGGATAAATGGTAAAGAAGCGGAGGCCACAGCTCTTCCTTTAACAGAGTTGGGGATGATATATAGTAAAAGAAAAGTGTTGCTGAATTATTCGTTCATATTTCCACCTCCTTACCTTCTCATCTCTGCTTTAAGCCACTTGCGACCATGCGACTCTTCGCCCACTTGATGTCGTACAGCTACTGACCATCTGGACTGTTCATCTGTTTGAAACCTTACTACCAATTCAGGTGCCACATTGAAGTTCTAGCTTAGATTGTTACTGGCGCAGCCTAAAATCAGGTTGCCGCATTAACTTGACTCGGTTGCGACTTGAGAGTGGCCCTAGCTTGTCAAAGTAGACGCGCTTTAGTGTTTGTAGATGCATAGTTAATATTTGATGGAAGTGCCTCCTTCTACTAAATGACGAGACTCATTCTGCAGCCATTATCCCATTCAGCTAATAAACCGCAATGCCAAACCATAATCAGGCAGTCAAAGGGTTGACTCTATAGCTGTTGCCTGCTTTCACATCTTTTACCTTACAGAAGAAACGTGAAAGCTCAATTACCTTCTTCGGGCCCTTCCAAAATGTTCTCTATGTAGGCATCAACAATGACAGGCAAAGCGTGAACGGATTTGTCCTGGACGACGTCCTCAGCCAAACCCAGAAAATGAAAGCGGCTGTTGAAGTTGGCTGCACATGCTTGCCATTGTGATTTTGTCCTAGCTCACTAGAATAGTCTTTTGCAACCTGAAATCCCCACGCTTCTGCCGACATTTGTTTGCCATCGTGTTCATTCCTGCGAACATCTTTGGGGACTGCCCTGATGTGGGCAGACTTGCCTTAACTTCATGCCATCAACTTTATCATTATATTCTTTACTTAACATATGTTAAACGCTCTTACCTCGGATTTGAAGCAAGCTTGAGTCCATGCATTAGGCATCAGTAAACAAAAGGAATATTAGGGAAGCATCATTACGGCAGGAACCCATTTCTGTGTAAGAGTTCGACACTGTACGTAAAGGATTTCCCTCTGTACTGACAAAATTCATTGGATTTTTCCACTTGTCGGTAGGAATGTAGCTCTGCGCGCAAGATTTCAGGACCTATACTTTGCTCTGTGAGTTGGCGATGGAGAGAATGTCAGCAGAATTAGTGAATTCCTTAGCAAAGGACAAAAGTTCAGACTAGGAATGCAAGTGGTTCTTTTTGAGTTAATTTAGAACTGCCCACCACTAAAGGTAGATTTCCTTCTAAGGTAAGCGCTCGTCCTTGGAAAAGTGTTAAGTGCCAAGTCGTAAGGTAAAGTAGTCTACTTTTGCCAGCCGAATTCATAAACGATGAAAAGGATTGTAAATTACCATACACCTTCCTCAACTTGACGCCGCAAATGTGCGAAACATAGTTTCCAAGGCTTTTACAGAAAACGATTTCAATGGGCGGTACAGCTCTTAACGATTTGCGATACTGAAAACTGCAAAATAGTTATAGATTATGTGTGGTCTGAATAGAGAATTTGCCTGGTGATCTATGGGTTAAGAGCACAACGAATGCATTTTATCCTTATTAGTTATCATTATTTTATAACTTATTATTACCATCTTAGTCATAGTTGGGACTGTCCCTGCCTTCTTTTCTCATGCAAATCTTGAGTAAAGATAAAATTTTACTTGTGTAATTTTATTTTGACTCGCTGTAAACCTTCATAGCAACCATATCGTCCTTTCACACAATAGTTGTGTCATCGTAATGACGTTGCTTACACTCGATTTCCTTTATAGTAGAGCCTCAGTGCTAAGTTTATAAGGGACTTTTAAAACCGTGGAAATGAATCAGGTTGAAGAAAAGCACTCTGGTGTATTTTGCATGTGAAACGACAATCACGTGCTAGATTGGCACGCCTATTCCCATTGAAATATAGCCTCAGTTTAATTAAATTTGTCGCGCTTGGTATGACACAAACGCTCTCCTTTGCTTTTGTGCACAGAGGCCATGCGATCGCCCCCTACCATCGAGTCCCCGCCGTCACCAGCGGAATACTGCGCTCCAAAGAAGGAGACTTTCATCCCCTCACCTCTGCATGCATTCATTTTCTCACATCTCGATGTTGCTCCTCTACCCACTAACTTCGCCAATGCCTGGGAGTGTAGATGGAATTCCATGCGGTACCTGATAACTTGCCGTAAAATCACTAACGAACTGATGACAGGTAACATTGTCCTTAGCATGTCTTAAATTAAATTGGTATTACTCTCAGTCTTTCCATTCTTTAACAATGATTCGTCTACTTCGAGTGGAGTCACCTGCTTGTAGTTTAAACAGTTCTAACGAAATCACACCTTGTCCTACATAATTAAATTTGGCATATTTTAGACCAGTATATTGGACAATGAGTGTAAAGTGCGGTCAAAACAACAGAATGCAGTTAAGTTTTGATGCTCTTAATAATATAGCGGTGAAAATAAATAAGTTCTTTTACCAAACAATCGAAATTGCGCTAGCTTCCAATTAGTAAACACCAAAGCTTATAGCCGACCGCCAAAATGAGGTGTGTCAAAAGGCGATGGCGATGCTAGGTTTAAGTTCACGGATGATTGGTTAGCAGTGGATCTGTGAAGGATCATCATCTCTATAAGCTTATTGCAACCCCCTATTTTGCAGAGAGGCACAGATACCCTTTTTACTAGACGCTGAGTCTGGTGAGAAGGGTTAAATTTGGATGGGTTTCAATAAAAGCGCTGCTCTCGAGGTAACTAGCACTAAGTTCAAAAATCTTAAGAACATTTCTAGGACGTCCCTTTCATCAAACATCTTCCTCATTCGACTTACGCAAACAACTTCTCTGTGGGACGAAAAATAGTTGGTTTTGATATAACTTTTAAGTAAGTAAAACTAGGATTTCGCGAAAACAAAACAAGTAAATTTGGGTCATTATAACCTGCAGCATGCACTGTAGGTATCACTGGCCTCGATGACAGACAAGCAAATGACGGATCCGCATTTATGCACTCTCAGGGTCACACTAAGAAGCAGTTGAACAGTCTTCTCCTTATATGCTCATCTCTCTCCTAAGTGAGACTGTACTCTGAGCACTGAAATGCTGCCTCCTCCGCAGGGAACAAAGTGACTCGCCATAGGGGGCGATGCAATGAAAGTGGCTACGGGTGAGTGGATGGTGAGCATGGGATTTAACAACTTTAGTAGTCACTATCGGATGGTCGCTGTCATCATTCAATGAATATCTTTAGGGAGAACATATCAGATAGTAGACTAATGACGTATAGCTACGCTGCTTCCACACATTGGTCATATAACATTCATCGCCCTACCATGGCCCACTGTGAATTTTCGGAAGGATTGGAGCGCTATACGTGTGGCAAATAAATTGGCATCAACCAAGAATTTGACGCCATTTCCTGACAAACGCTAGTGATAACCAGTATGGTACGAATTGTATGCAATGGTAAAAAACGAGGCATAAATGAGGAACGTTACTAATTGCGACTTTGTTACACTTAAAAAATCGCACAATGTTCGGTGACCCTCGTCAAATGTTAGACTTTCTCTGTTATTCTGCGCAGCCGAATATTTCGAGAACTGCTGAACTGACTTGCAAATATGTGACAGTATATTCTACTATGGCCTTCAAAGAGGGTACACTGCCGTATATAGCCATTGGATGTTTTATAAATATCATGCATGAGAGCTGCAGAAGATACCAAGCATGTGATGCTCACATCGTTCGCTAAATGAGAGTAAGTTTCAGAGGCCGCAACTTTCCCTTTAAGCATGCATGCTCTTCGTCAAACAGATCACACACATACTTATTTCGCAAATCTATGTTAAGGAAAAGTATGAATGCATCCTCCAAGAGCCTTATTTAAAAGGCACTTGGGATTGATTTCCTCAAACACAGGTGACCATTAGTATCCCGGAAAATTGACAAAGTACTTTCTTTAAATCAAACGACAGTAGAGTGGTAGAATATGTATTTATCAAAGATGTTGAAATTTTACATGTGCATAATGGTTGTTACAGTGGAGCCCTACTTCCCTATAAATATAAAACAATTGTGCTGCAAGGAGCGAAGGGCTCATCAAAAGTAGATCATTCGAGTCCTGAGAGAGAATACTTGTGACGATACGATTAAAGGCGCGAAACTTTGCACAATCCAAAGCAAGCGAAGAGGAGCATTTGAAACCCGTGTAGGGCATGACTCGCAATGTGGAGAGCTAAGTTGCTTACACCAGTTTGGTAGAGCTAAGTGAAGTACATTCACCACAAATTCATTCAAACTGGTAGTCGCGCAACACAACAAAGGTGTAGGAGTTGAGGGCAACACCATCGGTGAGGACACTGATTACACTCGTGCAAACACTGAGAGGTGAAACCTACAACACCATAGTGGGTCACTAAAAGCCTGTATAAATGTTTTCAAAATGGATATTTGAAATTGATTTGAATGCTACTAATACGGCGGATTAATTACCCTTAAGGCTATGAATCATTCAGCAAAACTGATAGGGACTGAGGAGAGTGAGCTGTAGAATTAATTGGCAGTCCACTACGCACCGTCAACACTTAAAATGCATAATTCAACTTGGCCTTCATGAGAAAAAGGAAAATACTTAAAAGCACACCGACAGGACTTATGGCAGTGCTTAAGGCCTGGAGCTTAAATTAGGTATGCTGATGGAGTACTTCAGCTGAACTTTTAATCCTTTCCTTCTCACAACTTCTCCGCCCATCGTAAGTATCGCGTTCTGCACACTCAAAGGACTTGTACGCTTAACCAAGCCTGTGGGTGAACACACTGCAATTAATTGAGAAAGTGGAAATTAGCAAACAATCAATCTAATGTGTGTGCGCACCGAAGCCACTGCTCTGGTTTGTTTCTCTGATCACAAATATCTCTACACTCAACACTCGCCCAAACGGCTCGAAAAGAGTAAATAGGCGCATTTCACTATGCCCTTGGGAGATATTGATGAACAATTTGGAGCCTTCAGAGTCCTCTATCATTGACCCACAAGGAGAGGATTGTTGGGGATGATGGGTAAGTACTTGAGCAACGTCATGAACACTCACTGCTGGTGAGGACACAGGGAGCCAAGTGTTCTAGAAGCTTATTTTAAAGGAGGCAAAAGAATGGGGAAACAAGTACAAAATCACTTGTTTTAAACTGAGGGTAGCTAAGCATGCATGGTTGGGTAACTAAAAGCAAAGCATGAAGGCGGATGACCAAAAAGGCAAAACTACAGCAAGGGATAGGAAAGGGCTTCTTGCCTGGGCTATAAGAGATACTTCTGGTATTAGAGGCTGTATATCCTCGTCTGGTTAAAATAGGTGATTCTGAAGTACTGAGGTGGAAAATGTTGTCGTTGCTGCTGTCTCAGCTTGAGTTACTTCAAGCTGTGCCGCTACATCACACATGTCAGGGTTTGTGCAGCAAAGTCCAAATAGAACGCTTTGAGAGGCGACGATGATTGTGAAAATGGAGTTGGAACTAATCAATAAATTTGACCTAGAATAAAAAGAACCAATGCACACGTCCCAAAAAGCACCTTAGAAAACCCTAATAATATTGCATCAAAATATGCCTCCATAAGATTTCAAAATTTATCACTGATTGCAGAACCATGGAATTTGCCGAAGGCCATTGTTCCGCTCAATTTGCCTAATCGAGCATTTCTAGGCTGAAAATGCAGAGCATACAAATATACCAATTCTATGCTTTTTGTGGTACATCTATGAAGTGCTTTAAAAGTTCTAATTTTGGTTTCCCTATAATCACAAAGTAGCTTTGCTTCGATTCGTACATTTAACATTTAACATGAAAGGGTTGTTAAGAAAGGCGTGAAGGAAACTTGTCAGCCCCAAACATGGCTGTCAGTTTGTTGACCATTGAGACACATTGTCTGCAAATTCGTGGTAATGTCTGCTGATGGTGGCCACAAGATGTTCTTGTGACTCCCTCTCCTCGGTTAATGTTAAGCCTCCAAATAGGTAGACATATCACTCAGGTCGATAAGTGTCCCGATTGGCCGCTTTTGGGATACGGCAAAAACTCGGAAGTGAGACATCCTCATTGCAGTGAAATGGCATTATAAAAGCATTCCTGATTGGGTCAGGAAGATATTGTTTCTTCTGCAGTAAGCGCCCTGTGCAAATTTAGCTGAACGTAGCTCGAGTTTTTCGGGTTAACAGGCCGAATTGAATCTGGGCAGCATAAACTACGAGGGGAGAAATACAGGGCCCATCAGACAGCACTGCACGAAGACCACGACCCATGCACGTGTGTTACGATGCAGGAGCTTAGATTCTTGTATGCATTTTGAAGATTCGATGCGATAGCGTTTTATACGCTTAAATCTGAATCGAGAGTGTCGAACGCTTTAGCATTTGTAGGCAATGCAAACTGGGAAAAAGGAGTGACCACAACTTCAGTCAACAATGCGAAACTACTTTATTTAGTGTGATGTGATGCAACGAGGTTTGATGCAGCTGGCCTTAAGATATTTTTCTTAACTCAACAATGCAGCAGATGTCTTAATAAATAGGTACAGAGAATGTCTTTGTTGAAACTAAGTCATGCTGATATGCTAGCCACCTTTCTGCAGGACGTGATGTGGTCTTCCTCTGCACGTTTAAAATGTCGAAGTTTAACTTCTCACAACCAAGTGCTATTTAGCTAATTGCACATTTACCATGGTGTACCGAAATTTGTCGCACGGCTAGGTAGTGGGACGCCAAGCGAGAGGCCAGACACTGACTAAATGGTGAGTGTCCATTGCATGAAGCGCTGCGAAGCAGACGCACCGGAACAAGTACTTGATCTTAGGGCCATCAGGTTAAAAGCCAATACTATACAGGCCAATGGCCAACGCACCGTAAACAGCTTCTCACCGACGTGCTTATGCATGCCTCTCGTCATGGATGCGATAGTCGCCATCTTCGTCGCATGTCCCCTTGTTTCCCTCACCCATTCCTCCTCCTTACTCTGCTGGTAGACAACCGACGCAACTGCGACTTGTATCACAGGCTAAAGACGTATGACATAGTGGTGGAAGAAGGACACAATCATAGTAGCCTAGATGCATGCCCACCTTCGTGACCATGGAGTCTATCATAGTAAGTTGATTGCGTATGCTTTTGTAGTGACCACATTCTTGGGTCTGGTGCTTGAAGGATATGTGCATGCGTTTGGGTAAGGTTGATGAAGGTGGAAATAGGGTGATGAATTATGATGCAACATAGGTGGCTCGGAGTGGCGCGATATCGTATTGATGGGCTAGTGTTCAGCAAACTCAAGTTTCACCTAGACGGTGCGTGTCCAATTCTCAGTCAATAAGCTCTTTATGCCTCTTCTTTCATCTCTACTGACCGCGCGCCTACCCGTCCGCATGGCTAGTGGATAGCTGATGCACCAAAGTTGATCGCAATTGAAATCGGCATGTTGAGTAAGTGCACGTTGCGATACAATCAGAACCTGCCACCTAGATGGCAGAAGTGAGGGAAGAGTGCTGGAGGGACTTGGCAGTTGAACACTTGAAGAATCGGCTTTCCAGACCTGGTAAGCAAAGCAACGATGCGAGATGCAGCTGAATCCGACCGTAGGAATAGGTAACCACTGGAATAGCAGAGCGTGGTTCCGATCCACGGACCTCTGGATTATGGGCCCAGGACGCTTCCACTGCGCCACTCTGCTCACGCCGCTGGTACCTCTTAATTTATTATATCCTCTATCAGCAGAATGGCGCAAGCAACACGACGATTTACAGAGCTGAGCTCAAACATTCACACAAAGTCGAGACCTATGTGTGCATTCGAACAATCGTTAAGAATTTTATCCGTTTCATCAAGGTAGTACGGGTTTAACTTTTGGTCACCAGGGTACGCAAAAATTTGTCGCATGCACAGGCAACATGATGCTAGACACCGTGGCTGTATGCAAGTGTGTGTCTCACGAGGTGTCGTGGACATGAAATTAAAAGGCTGCTGCACCGGACACAAGCTGATACGATTGGTATTACTGCTTACACCGCAGCAGTGACATCAACACACCAGTCGGATTTGAATTGATCCGGCTTCATCTGAAGTGGTCTAGGATGCCTCTGCTAATTATAAAGCAAAGTCAGTTTGGTGCATGATATTTACGTTGTGTTCTACCGTGCTCCTAATCGTGGTGCGTGCTTGGATACATGTACGATTCGCATATAGTGGGAGTGCGCTGTGATTCACTTAGACTGCGTTTATATACGCGTGTGCATCGACACATGTGTGCAGAAACGGCAATGTCACATTTCTGCTTATCCTGCAACCCGAAATGAGCGATGTTACCACTGGTGGGGATAGAGAACATATCATATCGAGTGAAGGGGTCTATGCATGTAAGAGGCAGGGTCCCATTAGGAAAAGGTACAGGGATGGGTGCAAATCAGGCCTTCAATCAATTACTGTCTCTATTATTATTATTTGTTTTCTGCCTTGTCTTTGCCAAAAAGGATTACCAAATGGCATCAGTTGCTACTGTAAAATGGCAACTTATTTGCCAATATCGATGAACACAACCCCCTGTTTTTATGCAGTTGTTGAGACTCCAGTCAAATGACCGTTCGTCATAATGGTTTCGCACTTTCGTTTTACAGAGGAGAAAGTAAAGAATTGAGTAAGATGTTGAAGGTAAATCAAATGAGCGGACTTTCGCGCTTGCTTGTGCTGGCATTAAGAGCATATTACAAAATATTAGTATGATAAATGTGGTATGTTTCTTCCCTGGCGTTAAGAAAGAAGGTTGCATCAGATGAAAGCCAATCGAATAAACTGACGTTAGCCACATTTGTACTCATCAAGTGATTAAATGTGGTAGAAAATGCAGGCTGTTCCAAGTCAGATGATCATCATATTTTGGCTTAAGCTGGCATAGAAATTTAAGTTTCATGCATTTGCCATCCATATATTTCCCTTCATCCTGGTTGGTTGACATGGAGCTAAGATGTAGGATTATCAAAACACAAATGTTAATTCAAGAACTAAAGATTGCAATTGACTAACCATACATTCAATGTGGACAACTGATGTCGGATTTGAACTCCTGCCCAGAGTCTCATGCAGATTTCGACTCCAATTCAGACTTAGGCGAACGTCGTTAAGTAGCCGAGCCCTACAATTACGCACATGTACTGGGGACAAGTGATTTCCTTACAAAAAATCTTTTAAGCAAACGCGCACAAAATGATCGAATTCATCCGGCGAATAGTATCTTAGCCAACTCGCATAGCAATGTAGTCAGTTTTGGTTTTTCTCCGCCACTAAGGCGTAATCTAGCACTGCGTCAAGGAACATATGTTGCTATAAATTATTACCAGAAACAAATTAACCACAACCTTAAAAGTCTCAGAAGATGAAGATAAAGTGCAAAAGGTGATTATGTGGTGATCAGACGTGAGTTAGAGGAGTCGTCCAAAGCCAATTCCTGTACAAGACTAGATTGAGGACAGAATTAAAGGGTTATAATTGCCAGTGGTCTTCATGGCTTATTGGTTAGAACGCCGGTATCGTAAACCAGGAGTCGACGGTTTGATTCTCTTCGGACGCAGATGCAATTACTCACACTTACCCTATTTAGTCGGTCATAGCACAGCTCTAGCTACAAGCTTAACACGACGGAGTTAATGGATTTGATGCTGAGCTCGCGTGTGTCGTGTCGGATGGCTGACGCAAGGTTAAGCGAGCCAATAGGATGAATGAAAACCGATTTTCACCCTCCAACTTCCATCACACCGGGAGGGTCCATGCGCAGAGAACCGGAGGCAGTACACAAATGACTAGCCAGAACTTCAAAAAGGGCACAGAATCATAGCAAAGACTGCGTTGGCCGAGGACTACTTTCAAGACGCATTAACTGAAGATGCCAGCTTTCGAACCCGAGGCTTCCCTCATACAAAGCGAGCTTTCTATCACCGAGCTGAATCCCTGGCCTCACATCAATCTCAATTTAGTGCTGCATCGACTAATGCTAGGAAAGCAAAGATTTGAGTGGGTTGAAGTCGTATGTAGAGCTTTTGTCTGTGCAGATGTGGATTAGCCAAGACTATTGATACAGCACTGTGCTTAAAGACAAGCATTAGTTCAAATACAAATCACGGTCCTGAATTGTCAAGCATCTGAATTAAGCACCAAGTAGCCGTAAAACCTAGCGGCGAAAACCTGCACACTTTTATACAAAGCGAAACACTGCTATCAAGGGAACCTAGCATATTTTCACTAAAGGGTATTTCCATGTGAACGAAATTGTGTAAGCCTTGATTTTCGGGGATTAAAACTGTATTAACTATTCCACCCTTTCTGCAAAAATATAAGAATATGCCCGAGTTCATAGTCAGCAGCTCGTAAAGCTCATTATTCTTGTCATCGATAAGATGAAAACGATGTGCAAAAGAGTTGTCTGGCCTGTTAAGAGGTTTAGCCGCAAAATCAGAGCGAGAGGGGTGGACTCTTTCGGCTAAGATGTGATGTGTCACCCAGCACAGAGTTTGCCACATGAAATGGCTAATGCATCGCTGCAACTTATAAGATTGTTCGAACATCGGTACCAATGATAACTGAATGCTTCTCTAATATTATTGAAGACACGCGTCAACAATCATTGATGGGGGCTCAAATTCATAAATGTCATGACAACAGAGCCTGAAAGAAATCGATGGCCAGAAGACGTGAGTGATAAAATTCAATTTATCTACTCTACAAGAACGACCATGCCAACTTCTACTTCCTTGTCATTAGGCACCTCATGCGATACCCACGTACATGTAGCCATAGGGTCTAGCGTCCTGCTGCCTGTGTGCGCACTTTGGTGACCATGAGTTTGAGTCGTATCATCCAGATGAAATCGAGAAAATCCCACCGCTATATCATCACAGAGACAGTTTAACATAGTTCTATACCAGTGCAATTCCTGCTAATCTGCTCTGCTTCAACACCCTGCGATATGCTATGCTGTGTTACGCTGCACCACATCACAGTATCGCGTGCATACACCCACATTTATCGCCGCCTCCTCTTTCCTCTCTCAGCATCCATATCTATCTCTACCTCCGCTACCTCACTGCTTACGCGTCAACCAGTTACTTAGTAATCATTCGAGCACACATACATGCCGCGACTTGATGTGACTATTTAAGCCCAAATCGGTGATTTGTCATGTTGCTTGCACCAACCTGCTGAAGGACATACACTAAATTAGAAGATGCAAGCATTGCAAGCGGGGTGGCGCAGTGGTAGCGCACTGGGTTTACAACCCAGAGGTCCGTGGATCAAAACCACGCCCTGCGAGTTAATCGTTTACTTATTCACGTGGTCGGGTATGGCTTCTTCTCGCATCGACGCCTCGTTTACCTGGCTTGCCAAAGCGATTCACCAGGTGTTCACCAGCCACTTCAATTTACTTCTCTATTTTTCCTATTCATGCGTTTGTATTCATACATTTTTGTGATTGCATATAGTGGCACAGGATGCACTACTAAGCTGTTCTTTAAAGGCCAAGCAAAGCCGAATTGCGAAAGCTAAATAGAAGTAAGCATAGTGCGTCATGATATCCTCATCAGTAAACTCAATGTTAAGAAAATGTTAAGTTAACAACAAAATGTGATAAGCGGCTTTCCGGACCGCATGATTTTGCACATTTCAAAGCATTGAAAATTGGGCCTAAGCATACAAGACCAATAAGGGTAATCTTTGAAGGAATTGCAAAGAATAGGACAAACCTTTTGCGCTTTTTCTTAATCGAGGCGCAATTAACTTCACCAATGTACTGTCATCAATGCTTTACCGCAAAGACAAAGTGCATTTGACAAGGCGAATTCGCTGCTGTAGCTTGAGAGCACTACACAGATTTTATCATTTGACACCTCATAAATGTGCATCTCTCACTAAAGCGGTTAGCGTAATAAGGAAAAACCTCCACCACACTTATTCAAAAGTGAAGGATAGCAGACATGCTTGATGTAAGGTTATCCAAAGTTTATTGAGTAAAAGCACCCTGATTGGAGCGTCATTGCAAACATGAATCCGTTCTCCCAAATGCTTCACATTTGATTGCAGTTTTAAAGGAGCTAAATTCAGGCAATGATGAGTAACTAGACGAATTCAGCAGCGTTGGCAAGGATCCACTGCTCTTTCATGACAATGGGGCTAGTATTTAGAGGGCTCTTTTAATGCCATTTCTTAGGGTACGCAGAATACATCACTTGATATGCGCTGCAATATCTTATTCAGACTGGCGCAAATCGCTGGCGACACAAAAGTTGAGCAACGATGCAATGACTTCTGTAAATTCAAAGGAGTCCGTGTTTA
>JADWOT020001453.1:135000-201000 GCA_036345935.2 Taenia hydatigena | reverse complement strand
CGCATCTGGCCACCAACTGCATTGCATGCATGCGGCAAGCCCTTACGTCCTGCATTAGACTGGCCATGCGCTCCTCGTCATCAACTCTCAAACAGTAAATAATAGATATTAACTGCTTCACTTCCATGCAATCACATAGGTGCCCACTAATAAGCCCAACAAATCTCCTTCTCCTCTTTCTCCTCATAGATCTTGGATATTACAATGCCAGCTACATGCAAACACCAAAGCAACAAAGCCGTGGAGTGGGTGATCCACTTTGCCTTCGAAATAGATAGGCACCAACAGCGAGGCAAAATTGCAGACTTCTCACATAGGGGCGAAGAAGCGCAAACTCTCCACCAGGTTGGACTTAATCCGCATTGCGTCTTTAGAGGCAATGGAGAAGTGGAGTTGTACGAATTTCATGAAAATTCTTATATTTGCTAATGACAGTTTGGATTACTTTATCCCACCGACCAGTTAGAATCTGGTGAATCTGTCCCATCTTACGGCGTCTGTTCGCCCTTCAATTACGTCGAAGTGTTTGGCCGATCTCCTTTGACCGTTTACTTTTCGAGAAGAACACTGATCTCTAATATGGTGAGAAATGAAGCCATGGCTGCATTCATCAACATTTACTTTTCCCGTGGCATCAGTAACAAGAGAAATTCGGATACACCTTCCCCTTTCTTGTAGTCATAGCAACTGACGGCCATGTGTGAGTCCATTTATCTATTTCTACCACTTGTCCCTTACATCGGATTTTATTTCAGATTCGGCTACTTTTCTTTCATCCATATTGATGACGAGTACTACAACTACGCGCTCTCGACGTAACAGCCACTAAACGATGGGCGAAGGGGGAGTAAAGAGAGGATCGGATGCCTTCATTTCACCTTGAGTAAAGTCCTAGTATACTCTGCGATTTTTGTGCACCTTCTATCCCTCTGTGCAAATATGTGCGTAAGCGCTCATCTGTTTCGGCTTTCTGTGCCTCATTACAGATTTTCAGAGTCTTATTGGTAGAGGATGGGGTTGTTGAGCACATATGCGTTTATTGAAGAGGTCGTTGGTTTTGAAGAAGCAATTTACGATTGTTTGACATGGATTTTGGCACTCGGTTGAATTTTCTTTGTATGCGTTTACTTCTGGCGACACTTACATTTGCGAATTATTCGAATCCACTCATTCATCGCAATCTCTTTCAGCAATATGGTTTTGCTTCGCGATGGATCAATGCTTACGTCTACTTGGCCGTTCTACTACTGATAGGTTGGTAAGTAGATAAAAAGAGGGATTCCATGGAGCATCTGCTAGTGGATAAGTTTGAGTGTTTTGAAAAATACGCAAAACATTGTGCCGCAGATGCACATTTGTCTACTATGACAGACGTGTACGTTAAGGCGAAAAGTGCGCTTAGTGAAGGGCAACACAAGTAGAGGCCTCCGAATAAGTTGCAATGCGTCGATTCGCATCTGTACAAGTTGACAAACATGGTGGACTCCCCAAAATGTCTGCTGATGGAATAAGGAATGCGTTATTTGCTTTTCACCTTAAAAGATTCCTCGGTTGGGCATTTATATCACTGACTAACGTACTTGCATTAGGTGGAAGCGCTGGTGGTAAAGAGGACATTCTAAGCTCATTTTAAGCATTACAGGATGAAACTCTTGCGATTAATATTATGCTTCGACAAATGAATCGGTCCCATTGAGATGAGGCTTCACCCTATAATGGGTGATCATTGGGGTCTTCAGAATGATTCATTTATTATTTTGTATTTATTGTTTCGCACCTTTGGGGCGTTTTATCTTCCATCCTGTTATTTTGATGCTGAATCGACGAGATAAAGCCGAATTCAAGCAGGTATTTTAGCGCAGCTTTTAACGTTGTACATGACACAATATTAGCTTGGGCGGGCAATCTACCTTCTGGTGAATATAAAGCATAGTCTTCACCTTCACTTATGCGACTAAATTGTAAATTAAACTAACAAAAACACGAAACTTACATGATGGTTAACATAGGTTACCAATTGGATCTCAATTCCAGCTGCTACATTTCGCTTATTCGTATGGACTGTGCGCAGATTATCGCCCTTGTTTCTTCGCTCGTGCAGCCAACGAAGTGGCGTCCACGAATGAAGTAATTGACATTAAGTTGTCTCCAACCCGCATTTCAATAGCTGTCATCACACCACATGACTATCATAGTCTTCATATAAATGCATGATGACGAATTGTCCTTCTTCTAAGGCTGTTGCCTATTTACTTTCTGCAATGAATTCTTGATTGTATAATTGCACAATGGACTTGGCATGGAGATCGTCCAAAAGGACAAAGAGTGGTGGTAAGTAAAAGTCTAGCTGGAGTTCAAATTGCGAGGTTATAATAAGTCGACGTGCTTATCTTCATTCCCGAGAGTATAATGGGGCGCGAGGCTGGATAGGTGAGGTTTAGGATGGGCTGAAGTGGTACAAGGAATTAGGAAAGATGAGCACTGGCACAAAGCAGGGCAGAAAGCAGAAAAGTAGAATACGATCACCAGTAAAGCCCAGTTCACTCTGATCGACTTTAAATCTTACCATTGGCACAAATCATGACTAATAATGGAGCAAGATAAAGGTGAAAGCATGTAATGGGCAATAGATATAGACAGTTAAAACATGGGTGGAACTCACCGAAATGGCATCAATGAAGTCTGACTCGGGAGGAGAAGGGGATGGGTGAAATGTAAATTTTACTTTGAAGGATGTCAGGTTGAGAAAACAAAATGGGAGATGGGAGAGAACCAGTTCTGGTCTCACTAAAAAGCAATGAAGGAAGGTAGATACATAAATGCGCGTCTGCAAACCTGTAATGGTTAGGCAAAATTGATAAACAAGGTGTGGTGGGAGGTGGTCGCGCATTACGAAAGGCTCATTGCTATGGAAGACCGTAAGGAGTAGGGGCAGTGGAATGAGGCACAGCAGTGGTGCTGGATTGAAACTTGAGGGAGAATCAGGCGAAATGAGGGTTGCGTTTACGATGAGCACTAATATCTGAGGGACAAAATCAAGAACCTCAATGACTAATGTTCTTCCAACGAAGAAGGAAAGATCGGTGAAGAAACAAAAAGCCACATAGTGCTAAAGAAATGTAGCGAGGGGGAGGAGTAAAAGACGAACTGGGTAGTGGAAATGATAATGGTTCAGAGAATCGCGATCAACAGCATGTCTAGCGCTAATGTGCCAGAATTCTTTCTCGTTGCATGCGCAGAATTGATTGGTGGAACGTGTTGCACTCAGCGTGTCGCATGGTCTGTTGTAGTGCCGTGTCTGTTAGCCCAGAGGACGATGGTACCATTTTAATTTTATTTAAGATGTGGCACCAGAAGTCATTTCCTTTCGTGCTCTTCCTTCTTAGCTAAACACTCTTGACAGAAGAGGCCTAGAAGCAGCATGTTCTCCACATTTTGTCAGTCTCTTGTAGCACATGGTCAAGGCAACTCGAGTCGCTAAGCGTTAACGGTTTAAACACCCACACCTCCAACCTTAGACAGGCACTCTTTTGGGTTTCGCAATTTAGCTTTTGACTAAATTAGCAAAATACAACAGCGCCGTTGTTGGTAAAATAAGCGCCAATTTAGTGAAATTGGAACACATCTGACAGCCAGTCTTACACACCTTCATTCACACAATTGTTACCTAAATTTAAGACGTTTTTTTAGAGTGAGGCACTTGAAGATGTAACCGAGTGACAGTGTTGAGACGAAGGTCATATCAGCCTACACTAACAACTCATTCTTGAACACAAGGCGGACATGCTGAAATTGGATTTCAGTAGACACGCTTCAACCTCATGTCCAGAGAAAAAGCTAGACACAAAACCACTTGACCACTGAAAAGGCAGGCAAACAAATCAAAGTCACTAAAACATGTCAATTTTTCGAGTCGCTTTGTGTTCCTTTCGCTTCCCGCTCAACGTAGACAAACGCAAACACCCTAAAGGGCCTTCGAGAGTCGACGTAAAACTGATACTTAGAGCTGATTATGGATTCCATTTGTCGAAACGTGTACTATAATTAGTGCTAGCAGTGCTGAAACTCCCACCATCCTAGAAGATGTTCATTCTTGTGTTCTTAAAGGTTTCTTTTGCATGGGTGACTGTCGAACACATTCTAGAGCACCACATCTATGCTTGCCTTAATTTGCCAAAAGCATGTTCAACCATACTGGAATTAGTCCAACACTCATTGTGGAACCAAGTTCAATCGAGGCAATAAATGTGAGAGACTGTATCCACGCCCTTTATGGTATTGCACAACGTCCGAGTACTTATCGCACGTGCCTGCACGCATGCGCCGTATCTTTCCTGGCAGCTTACCCTTTGACAAATGGGGTCATTAGCATCAAATTCTTGTTCATTGAACAAATTATGTGGATTGGACCAAAATGGTTTATATCTTTAGTGCTCAAAAGGGCTCACTTCAGTCACTTTGCAACAATTTGGGGGCAACTGGTTCTGCATGCTTCATACATATATTTGTAACTTGTGTGTAAACATTATTCGGCAAGGTGGTAGGCATTACTGCAGGGCTGTTGGAATAAGTACGAACAAAATGAGTCAATCAATCACATTTTCGTGCTAAACAATCATTGCACTAGTTATCATCATAACTGCGCCTCATAAACAAGCATCACATGGCAAAATATTGCTAAACTCAAAGATTTTAGGAATAAAATATCTTTCGACTTACTCATTTGATTGCCTGCATTTTGCGATCTCCCATAGCGCAGTCATTGATTTTGAAAAAGTGGTTGCTTTGATCAACTTGCCAGTTGTACCACACATTTCTGAGTTCAGCTGCTGCTACGACAAGTGATGGCTGCGTGGATGGTGGTATGTTTGATGGGTCTCCACCAACTTCCATCAGAGGTCGAAATTACTATATTGGACGAATGAAATCATGGCTACTAGCAACGTGTTGAGAGAATTCAGCAATTAGTCCTTTTAAAGCTTGTTTGTAAAAATCTATGTTTCCTTGGTTCTAGAATTTTGCCCTTTGTTTTAATCAATTTTGATGGATTAACCTCCTAACGAGTTGAAGAGCACTGGGAGACAGCGTTTACAAATTAAAGAAAAATTACTTCTAACATGTTTCAAATTACGGCTGGGGAAGCAAAATACCATCCACCACCAGCAACAGATGTGAAGCATTGGTAGTGGAAGTGATTTTTCTAAGTTCGATGGGTGCATTAGATTTTTAGTACGCATAACCTCAACTAATTTTGGGCCATGTTGATAAAATAGGTTTCCTTTGCACCTGACCGACAAAATGCGGGGAATGCCAATTGATCCAATTGAGAATAAGCATGAGATTTAATGACGCACGAACACGCTCCTGATGAACGAGAAGTAAGCTCTTGAAGAATGCTAGGGAGAAAATGAATCCTGCAGTGGCAATGCCAATTTTGAGAGCAAAAATATCTGCTCAGTACGTCGGTGAATGAGCTGGGCTGCCAGTTTCCTAACTCTTTCAAATACAGACGACAGAGCTGATTGTAGGCTAGATTTTCTTTTGAGATAGCCCCACACACCACATCAGTGAAAGCGCTAATAAACGCATTCAGCTACTGTGTGTGGTAAAGTCTGTGAAGGCTCAAAACAGACGAATAGCACAAAATAACAAATAAGCAAATTTAGTTATGGGATGGCTACAATCACACTTGGAAGCTCAATGCTTTATACCAAAGGTGGTAGAAACTTTGCAATTATAAACGGATATGGAAAGGAAGCCCGCTTTTTGACGGAAGAAGACGATAACGTCACTGTTGCCGATCTGCCGCACCGTGGTGGGAAGACGCACTTACCCCCCCACGCTGCCCGCATGCAATCATGCTACCCTCACTGCACTTCCCATCACAATAGACTTTGCTTTGCCTTGATTTACTGTTTCGCAGCTTGGCGATACAAATTCTTAATTAGACTCTAAAGGGGACGAAAAATGAAGGGAAAAGGATTTTAAAAAGGCACGGCCTACCGATCATCTTCACCACTCCATCGAAACAGAGGCTATTCGCTTTTGCAAGAATCAACAATGCTAACACCTCGCCTGGCACCAAGTCATGGCCAATTTATGCTTTAAGGCATTAGCGTAGTAGTGGTGTCTACCATTTCAATTCATTATATAGACCGAATCTGCATTCGCATATTAAAGCAGTCCACTACAGCAGGCACCGCTGCTTGCCTTTCATCGGTTCGCCTGACAGAGACATTCGCTTTTTTTCTTGCGGTCCGCCGCCTAATTCTGTCTTCAATTCTAACCTTGCCACGGCTAAAGATAATAAAAATTGCTGATATACTCTATTGGTAAAGCTAAGAAGGCTTAACTTTAAATCAATCGACCCAGTATATCTGTATCCCATTCGGCTCACAACAAATGGAGTGGTTTAGCTTTCGGGCACCAAAAACCTTAAGTCTGAATCATAATTGATTCTGTTAACAAATAGTTCTAAATAGTCATTATAGCAACAGTAGTGGTTGTTAAAACAAGCATCTCCGCCAAGCTTTTAGCTTTTTCGCAAGCTTTGAACGAAGCTAAGTTGGTTTCGTTTCCTGGAGAAAACAGGCTGCGCATTGTCACCGTGATCTTTCAGTAAAGCAAGCTTTTGTAAGGTAAAATGTTCAAAATTTAGTCGTGGTACTCTAACTGTTAAAAGAGGAATCAACACTCAAAATATGCCTGCGCTTTCGAGCAATGGTGGTACTTTTACCTCTGGGATTACAACGTGACAAACGTTAGCGAAACTTAAGATCAGTATTGTTTGAATAAAAGTATAATGGAATTCAAATCACATTCCTAACCCTTCAACGGGTAGCATGAGTTATCGGGTAAGTATTTAGTAAGTCCGCCTAATGTGCCGCATTCATCTTTGCATTTTAGTGGAAGCTACAACTAACTGCTTTACGTGAATTGCAGCTAAGCAACTTTGGCACCTTAATTGTAATGGGAAGAACATTCAATAAGTTGCACGCAAAACTTTTCGAATACAAGGTAAATGAACGGTCTGAGGAGTCCTTTGAATAAAAATAAAGTCGGAAGAAATGTCGCTACACATAGTAGTTAATAACACTGAGTTAAATGCTTCAGATCCACTGCTGAGTTGGTAAGAACATATGCTAAAGCCCAAGCCGAATTATTTACAAAATTCCAAATGGGGCATATTGCCCAAAAATGGTTAAAGCGGTAGGTGTATTAATAGGCTGTCTCTGCAACAAACTCATTTAAACAAATAGACTGTCGAAAAGGTCACCGCAACCCCTCAGTTGTAAGACAGCGCAATAAGCCCAGTGAGCCTGATCTCTCGTAGAACACTAAAAGTATCCTAAAAACTCTTAGACCATTTAAAATAGCTTGAGGTAACAAGCAATGCAATACAAGGGGTACACTTACCCAACATTTACTTTCAGCCATGATTGTTCGTCAATTCTGGCTCATTTCGATTTAAGTTAACGTCAAACCTTTAAAACTCCAAAGTAAGCTCTAAGTTACTATTTGAAGGTGCCTATGGGGCCATCACGACTAAGCGGGCGTTTGCCAATGAGTTGCACAACCCCCTCAGGCGAAGAGTGTGTTGACATCAGGCGGTTAAGGCGGAGAGACAAGGCCTGACGGATGGCGAGGCTTTCCACGTTGACGTCAGTCCTAGTCGCCTCTACAACAGTGCTGCCGTTGGTGGCAGTGGGGTGGCAGTGGTGAGGCTAGGAGACTTCAACGCTGGCTTGCACCTGCAATGACATCTGGGCGGTAAGAGTGCTTGAGCCGCGAAAAGGTGAGTAAGTTAATGTGAACTTTTCACTTACGCTTGAGCGGATCGTGTTCTGCAAAATGAACTTTGTCGAAAGCAATGCTGGTCGCGGATGCAAGGAGGACCAAAGGATTCGTAGACAATTTTTAGGCAATTCGATATTTGTAATAGAGCAGATAAATAAGGACCCACAGTGTGTTGATTGCAATATTAATTAGTCATGTTGAATTTTTGACTAGTCGGTCATTAAGGAGTACTGACCCTGAGGAAAGACGGCGCTGATTAACAGGCTGCCTGGATGCATTTGTAGGCTTTGACGTGGTGTATGTTTGGAGCACAAAGTTTAGTTTCACTAAGACGCCAGTTAGCCCATGTGGTACAATGCTGGAAGGAGGTGGGCGCAAAAGATGCCACAATAATAGCTTAGGCTTAGCTACTCGTCTGAGATCCTCGTCATATCCATCTGGACTCATCGAATTAACTTATTTATTAAAAGGAAAGAGGAGAGAAGGGAGGTGACAGTAAAGCAGAGTAAAGTGGAATGGAGCACTAAATAACAACGCAGTACAGCATTAATAGAAGCGAAATGAGTAAAGAGGACTAATCTGCTGTCAAGCTATGCTGATGATAGGTGATAGGAGTCTTTCTATTTGCGTACCGAGCTGTCCACATCTTTATGAGGTGCTACATTTTAGACATGCGAAACGGGTGCGTAATAATTTACCACTGGTGCAAAATTTGGCTGCGTACCTGGAACTAATGGCAAGTGTTCCTACTATCGGAAGGGAAACCAACCAAGTAACGAGCTTCGTCTTAATTAAGAGAAATTATCCGGTTAGCAATAATGCATTGTTAACCCTACTTTTTATGAAGTTTTTGTATAAAGGTCTAATTTTACCCCCAATTTTGTGCCACATGCCTTGCTCGTAAACATCTGCGCAACTAACTGAAAGCACTTGCTTCAAACTCGTCTCATCAGACTAGCCAGGTAAGGTGGTCACCTTCTTTGAAATTATGAAAAGTGCGTGCATCGAATTTCTTAAATTCTTACATGCTTTAACGTGGGCATGAAGACAGCACAATAACGCCTGCCACAAATTTGTGAAGGCTACCTAAGAAAACCACAGTGATGGAATAAAATAATTTTAAACCGACTTTGTGCGAGAATTTCGGGCAGAGATATTGAGAAATAGATGGATAAATGTCAATCGTATAACGTGATTCTCTGCGATTCTCTTGGAATTCTAGCCCATTGCTGAGCACAAAACCTGTAAAATTTCCATTTTGCAAGATAGTAAAATGCGAATATCTGCACATTCGATAGTGTTCCATACGACTTTTCTTTTCCTCATTTAAAAATCTTTGGCAACAATAACGAAAATATAAGAGAAAAATTTACGCGGCTATTTTGGCAAGTAAATGTAGAAGATCGACGTTTGGAAGGCCATTAAACGGGTTTTGAATGCAATTAATTCACTTATTACAAGGATACTAGTAGATGCAAAAAGACCTATGGTTTAAATTACATGAAGCATAGATATACACGGTACTGCTACCATCTCCTTTAACTATGCCTTTAATGCGGCACCTTGTATTCCTCATTAAGAAACACTCATCACCACAGCAGCGGGTGGCAAATGCATTGAGCCGTTGCGAGATGAATACAGAAGAGTTCTTTACGAAGCCACGAAGCGATTCTGTGCAAACTTTAGGATTCTTTGCAAAATAAGTGGCTATTTTGCATTACTCATGGAGTTGAGCCAAATTGCCATCCTGCACTTGCTACTTAAGGCTAACTGCGACCCACTGTTCCTCACCTCCAACAGATGCACGGGTATATCGACAAATACGTCGGAAGGTAATCGGACAAATTAACGGCCAAAACGCATATTGGCACAGTTATACATGCGTCAATTTAATTTCACTTAGCCCAATCTTAAAACACTTTACGGGAAGGTCTCTGAGAGCCTAATTGTCTGAAGTGGAAAACATGCATTCCGAGGGGTTCAGAATGAGCGGTGGCTTCTAACGGAAGGGCTGGAAATAGCAGCCCCAATCAACAGCTTACCAGTCTCATGTTCTGCAAAAGGGACAGCAGCAGCTGAGAGGCCACCGACCCTAAAATTAGCCCAAGTAGTTTGTGGCGGAGCTGCCTACACACCAATGTGAAGGTGTCAATTACGTGAATAGATGGAGGCATAACCCTTCCAATAAAGTTATACGTCTCATAGGTTTAATGCACCTATTTCTTTTATTTCTTTATTTGCTTTGCCCCTTCAAAGTCTGCATGGTCCAGATGCGATGATCGCTGCTCCGTAACTAGGGTGTATCAAAACAAAGAAAATCCGGTGAGGTTAGAGGCGCAGAAAGGATGGCATGGTCATATGCGGGCTGCGCGTAGTGGTATGTGCGCCTACTAGCTACGACGCGCTGAACCAGTGACACTGATATCAGCATTGTGGGGTGTGAGGTGTGCCTACTTTCCCCACTCCCTTCACATGATGAGTCTGAAACACGCTTGTAATTAGCATTACGTCTCAAGTGTAAGCGCAAACAAACTACGATTTTTCGTGTAGTTTCTTCCTCCTTGTGTAGTAGTTTTTAAGACCAAATTTATAATGCTGTAGCTCTTCACAGACCGTACCATGCATAACAAGAGAACGAGTTTATCAGTGCCATTGCTAAAAGGCTTGGTTATCTCTAACAAATGATTTCTGATAGTTAGCTTATTATCAATCTACAAAGAAATTCAAGATTTAAAGCCCAGTTCTATCACCAACGCAATAAGTAGTCATGCTTGCTTATGAAGTAAACACTGCTGCTGCAATAAATCTACCGTCCATGGTGTTGCATGAGACAATTTGCAATCCTCTACTATAAAGGTTTATATTCCAGTGCTTGTGGACTCAGATTAAACACGCTGTCTACACGCTCCAATAGGGATGCGCATAAAATCCATATGAATAGCACGGCCTGAAATTGATTGAGATTATACTATTCGATTTCTCATGTCAATCGCCGCTGGAGAAGTTAAGCGTCCTTCATTCCCACCACAAGTGATTTCCCTCCTTAGCTGGCAATGAATAAGTTGTGCGGCCCAAGCTATAATTCAAAAGCTGCTATAGAAAACATTTCACCTCTTAGAAACGTTGTCTCTCAACGATTTTACGAAATGTGGAGATTCTATTCTACTTAAATAATTTAAGGCAGGCTGGAAAATCGAGAGCTAAAATTGATATTTATTTGATTGCATGCAAAATTCAAAAGACAAATCGCTAGGATCTTGCAACATGCCATAAGATGCAAAAGCGTTTTTCTTTATTCTTAGTCTTCTTCTACAGACTTAGCAGTTGGTTTCAGTTTCCGCGCAATTAATATTTGCCGTAGCAGTGACTACATAATGGTGGATTATCAACTACAAGCTGCTAATAAAAGTTGCTTTCAAAGTTCTTTGTTCGGTAAAGCAAAGAACCAAACAATATTTTGCAACGATGCTCTCATTTCTAAGGCGCAGTTTTAATGGCAACAAGTGCACTGAGATTTCAGCATGGAAATCTGTTTGTGCTCATCCTAGTGGCTTTGCAGTAATGTTGGTTTTCGAGGGATTCACCGCCCAATCTACTGCTGCATACACGCATGTCACAAGCAAACTTGTAATCGGCGAGTTAATAGTTGCCGCTCAGTGTCGAGAAGTGACTGGAGTGACTCCTTTTGAACGTCAGAGACTTGCAACGTTTCGGCCTCCCGTGAGTTGCTAGAGCAGGTATGGCGCATGCATTCATGCGCGTGTGATGGGTAGCTGGATGATAAAGTGAAAGCACAAGAATACGGGTAATTGCGGTCTCGCATTTGTGTTGTGAGTTTTGTCGTGGCCCAACGATGAGTGTTGGGGCACCTAACGCACGGTTGTGCGTGATTTCGGCCAATCAGAGCAAGATGAGCAAGGGCATGATAATCTGGAATACTTTCAACAATCAGCTATGAGAATGAAACCTTCGAGAAATTGGAAATGAGCATTTAATGAGGGTTTAAACATTCTCAGTCGGCATCACCCCTAATGACGTTTTTCTTGCATAGGAGGATTGCGAGCAATTTAAGCACTACCAGCACTGGTTATAGCACAAGTTACAACAAAGTGAAGCCAAGAGTCACTGCAGACATCAGTTTCGAGGTGAAACTCAAAGGACCATTCGCGTGTTTGCTTATCACTAGTCCAAAATGGGTGGAAACGGAAAAGAAGTTAAAGTAACTGACATTACTTGCATCACTAGGGGCATTGGTACGCTAACCCACCGCTTGAGCATTAGTAACGCAATAGCTTTGGCTATTTGTTTGATTCATCACACTCAACGGCTATTAAGCATGAGGCTCACTCATCACCTAATTATCGCAGCCCATGCGATAAAAGAGACAGACGGCACCCGACATCCATTACGTCCGTCACCTCCAAGCAAACCGTCAGTTGCTACTAATGCCTCCCTTCTATAAAATTGGGCGCATTTATCGAAGTGTGTCAATCTCCCGGTGATCAACTGTGATCTCTCGGTTTTCGCTTCCTCCTGGAGGAAGGAAAGGATTATAGGCAGCGCTGCCAACAACATTACTAGCAACTCGCATAGGTGCTCATGCCGACTACTGATGCGATTTTAGTAGCTTAAGGTGTTATCTTTGCCAATCAGTAATACGATGAGCTTATTTACGGTTTGCTCTACCCATGGACTACTTGACTTATTTTGCAGCAAAATAGACAGATACATTGAAATCGGGTTTTGCTGTTGTCGTTTGAAATCCTCGTCCGTTGCTTATCCACTTGCCGGGGCAATTCGGTGTTAAACAGCTTGCCGGTTCAGTCCTCCTCACGTTGATCGACTTTCACGCTGACCTGCCATAAGCAATCAGCAGTCATCAAGGTGCTCTGGTAGCGGATCCATTTTTGAGTGTTCACAATTGTGGGGCCATGCATTGCAGCAGAGGCATATAGAAGGAATCAACTTAAGAAATGTGAAGAAAGAAAAAATCTTTGAGTGCTGAGATTGTCAAAAATATAAATCCGTTTCAGCTGATAGTCTAGGTTCATTTATTTTCAAGGTAGGCTATCGCCAAGCATACCCTTAAGTTAGACTGAGTGTGTAGATCTCAGTCGCGATCAAGGGTTAGACATTATCAAGTAAATCCTCAGTCCAATGTGCACTAACCAAAGGAGTTTGGTGGTTGCGAGCTGAAATAGTAATAAGAAGAGGTTGGTTACCAATGAAAGAGGACGAGCAATTGTGGAATCAAAATCATCCATTTGTTGCCATTTACATCATTTGCACAAGGGGTTAGCAAATAACTTAAAGTTTTCGACTAACTTTATGGAGAATTTTGGACACAATATTTTTACTCAACGATTTGCTGTCACTTAAAAGAATCGGAAATTTGCATTTGCTTGCTTACATTCATTGAAGTGCGTCTCTCCAACCATCTGGTCCCCACTTGTGTTTGCTGCCGCTTCCATACCGCCTAAATCTTCAATGGCACGAAAAATGTTGATCGAGCTTGTTCAATTCACGAACGAAGTTCTTGTTCATTTTATTGGAGGAGAGGCTTTGCTCAGCACCTCCTGAACAGCATCAGAAGGAGGTGTGGTTGCGCGAAGTACCAGCCAGTCAGGGATCTCTATGATGCTGTTACTCCAAGCAACAATTGTCGCCCTTTTTGTGGCTTCAGACAATTCCGTGTACAAATGGCAATTCCTGCGATAGTATCGCCTGACATTTTAATGGTTTTCCTGCAGTTTCTAGGAACAACTCATGATAAACTGAATGTGCATACTTGCATTTTTCGGTGAGAAATGTCTGTGTAGCACTCCTTATTGCGGCGTTTTTCGACCACCATATGCAGTTCAAAGTCGCGTAGCATGCCAAACATGCTTCATGAAGGAAACAATCAAACCAAACTCTCAATAAAGGTTTTATGAAGTGTCCAAGGTAAGATTATCCTTAAAACCTCTCAGGAAAGCATACTTTTGAGTATTTGAGTCAATTAATCTGCTATCAATTTTATTGACAAAATGTATCTGATGTTGCACACCTCCACATGAACGCGTTTTACAGTCACGGTCAAGCCTACTCTAGAAAGTGGTTTGCTTATAGATCACATGGCTAGTGTGCATGCGCCCACGCGTTAGCTGATGGCTCATGGGTCCACGTTGGCTCAGTCACGCACTCAGCCGATGGTCTCAGTGTTTTCACAATGCCCTCTGTCATTTCTTCTCTTCACCCCCCTTCTTAGCTCCTCTTCTAATTCAAATTGGATGCAGCATTCGCTGGCAAATTAAGCTCTGCGATGGCGTGAATTTCAACACGAGGTAGAGTTGTCAACCGGTTATTCATTAAACAAGCTTATTCTAACATCCTTCCTAGAAGGTCTACGAACGTAGTACAGCTAAGGTGGCATGGAAGAAAGTGCTACTTGGTTTCATGCAGAGAGGCTGAAAGAACATTGGAATGGTCCGAAAAGCACGCCCTAAAGTGCAATTACAGCCTCCGGAGACTAAATACATTCGTGTAGTGAAACAGATAGTCAAACTAAGCACCAGGCCACCATGCAGCCCCTCTTATCCGTTAGGGCACGGTATTTTGAAATAAAACACTTGGAGATGAGGCCTTCATACGATCAAAGTGGCTTTGTGGGTGTAAAGTCTTACCCAATAGAGCAGTGGCGGCAAGGTGACCGTTTGTGGTTGAATGGTTATGGATCTGCAATGAATGTTGGGTCACTACCAACTATGACAATGACACTTCATTTCGTCATTCATAGGTGTGCATACCTATAAATTTAATGGACCACTGAAATGAGTCTCTATAATCGGTGGCAAAATAGCAATTCTCTTTTTAGATCTCGTTTCATAGCTCAGCCCAATTAAAGCCGTTGCTACCATTGCTGACGCGCGCAATCGACCAGAACTTTTAATAGATTATTATTTCATTACACTTGTTTTCACAGTGAATATCAAGCGGTAGCTGCAGTTGTCTAAAGAGAAGCTTGGTTCATGCCACTCGTTTGGTCAAAGGCCGATCTACGTTTTGGATTTGGCCGTATAAGTTGAAATGAGATCTGGTCAATGCCTGTTGATCACGGGCTTAACCTTACCGCTCCTACTGCGATACCGACCACGGGCAGTGAAACAGGCACATCTACTATGCCCCACCAAGAGCCTTCTGACGTGTAAGACTTCAGAGTGCTATAATTTCATGTCCTAATTTGTGTGGATTGTGAATGCCAGTTTTTTCTTGGTGTGTGATGGTGCATTTTGTTTAACGCAGTCTTCAATCACCACGCGAAAGTTGCCAGAATACTATTCAATCAATGATATGGACTCTGTTCATCAACGAGAATGACCAAAATGTCAAAAACGGAGTTTTATTATGAAATATTTTATTATGAATGGTTTATTGGCTGCTAAATGAGGAGAGACAATTGTAAGCTTGACCATTTTCCCCATTAATTAAGCCTGCAATAAAAAGCAGCGCATCTAGAGTAAACAAGCTTTGGTCTGCAGCATTCGTAGTGAGTGCATTGCTCTTTAGCTGACACAGGCTTACAGAAGGGTTGACGATATCGCAAGGATCGTGAAAGCGGTTGTGGCTGTTATGGCAAAAGCCATGGAAGTAGCTCCTCCGGAGGTAATGACTGCGGGCGATGTGGCAGAACCTCCTAAAGTTGTCATTGCAGAGCCTTAAGCGTGTGACGAGACGTACGTTAGGGTTGTAGTTACACTTATCCTTGTATCTATAACAACGAATTCCGTGCATCACACCTTTGTCACCCATACGTTGACCTATTGCTAATCGTGCATTACAGAGTACTTGGGCTTGTCTTGTCAAGCAATAATATCTTACTATCTGTAGTCGAAGTTGTAGCCCGATTCCTAATGAATATTGCCATTTTTAGTAGTTCGTTTTCGATATATAAGGTCGAAAGAACTCACCTTCTTTCAACGGTGGTGTAATTGCGCTCACCTTTTCGCTATAGTCACTAAAGATCTCAGACATGCCATATCGAGTGCGTACACTAACAGCAGCGGAAATTCTTTGTCCTGGCTTTAGACCTGAGAAGACATAGTTTCTAGCTAAGTATGCTTTGATGCTTATTTCCCTTGCTTTTGTGCCTGTGTTAACTTTCTCGTAATTCCATGCATTTATTATTTGCAATATTGCGACATCGCTTAATTGGGAGTAAACGCTATACTGCTGGAGCAAGCTGCTCTCCAGAGTACCCAGCACAGTGGTATAAACAGTCCAATAATCTGTCATTTTTACAGCGTGCCTGTGAATGCGCAAAGCATTTATAAGTATGCGCGTTTGGAGTGTGAATGCCAGTTATTTCTCAGTGTTTGATGGCGCTTTACCTCTGCTATACGGTATTGACAACTTACATATTGCAAAGAGATTTTGCAGTGGCATTCGGTAAGATACCTCTTGCTTTAATTAAATTGTGGTATTTATAAAATTATTATAAATAAAGTCATGTGCAAAATGAGACAATTCAGCGAATTCGAATAGCTTTCTGGGGATTTTCACCTAACGGCATCAAAGTCTAATTAACCTGTGACCGCAAAGCATGCACGTCCCTTCTTTTAATGATATAACTGCTGTAGACTTCATTTACTTTTGTGACGAGCAGGACATCTTTCAGTTTGGTTTAGAGATTAAGTGAGTAGGAATAGTCGACTACAAAAAGCACATGCCGGTTTAAAGTTGGCCCATTCTTTCCGCCTTTCAACCGATTGTCTCGAACGTTGATATTTTGCACAATACAGCATGTCGGGAGTTATAAAATCCAATCTTAATTAGATTTAGAGCATGCATTTCTGGGACACTTTCATGCAGGCTACTTAGACGATATTGATGAAGGGCATCTTGAAATTCAGGCACATATTAGTAGACTGAGAGGAATGCCCAACGTGCGTTCTCCAAGACAACTTCCTTTTTAATCAAACGCACTTTAATGACTATGAATGCAACATTTGCAAGCTTTTATAGAAGTAGCGCATTGTCACTAGTGAGGGAAGTCGTGGTTTTGATAGAAGTTGCGATCTCTTAAGCCATCTAACTAGAAGAGAGCAAATAACCATGAGACACAGCAGAAAAATTGCGATGTGGTCTTCAGAGTCATGAGGCGCCTCTTAAAACACGTATCTAAAAGTAAAAATTCTTAACCAAATTTATCCGTTCGCATGCTCCAACTTACTTCGTGTTCGCATCGACATTATTCCTTGACATTTCCATTTACTGCCACTTGTGTTTCATTCAGTACCAAAAACTTTTATTGAATTATCCGTTCAGGGTCAAAGCTACGTCATCAGCTCTTAACATCATCAATGGACTCATTATGACTTATGTCTACTAGAAGATGAGCATTCTGAACACTGTTTCATGGTCTCAGAATGCTTTAAGCCTTCTTTGAAACCTATACCGTTTGTTGAAAAGGAGTGCTAGTGCAGTGTTACGGTAAGAATGCTATTAGAACTTTGACGCAAATCAAATAGTCTCCGACAAAGTTTCCTATTTCGACAGAGATATAACGTGGCATGCCTTCAAAGCCCAAGGCTCTATAATAGATTGCGGATGCTAGTTTACCAAGATAACCGTGTAGGTATACGTGGCCACCCAGCGTTAGTTCTGTCAGGCTCCCAATAACTAGTGGCTCTAATCTATCATTAGCATCAGCGGTGCACAGCAACATGCCCTGCGACTCGATACCGCGCATCTTGACAGGCTCGAGATTGCACAACAAGGTGCCCATTAGTTTTTGCCTGCTCTCAGCATGCACATGTAGCACGAGGTCGCTGAACACATTGCGGAGATTGCCTTTACCTAAATCTGACTTACTGAAAGAAAGAGAAAGGATTTGCCATGCAAAAGTCAAAATTGGGAAGGGCTCCTAATGCTCTGAGCAGCACCCACCAAAGTGAATGAGACATAAAAGGATCAGAAACGGATGAATTTTGTAGATAGTGTTATCTTTACTAGCGACCAGCCACAGGGAAAATTTTATTTTCATCAGTACTATCCTTGCATCATTATGTCGAGGAGTGCTTTAGAACCTTAAACATATGGCATAGACTGTTTCAACCGAAGATTCTAGATGTCAGCCTTCAGAAATACAAAATAGCATTATGCTATCCACCCACCCATCGACCCGGACGACGTCTAAGCTACGGATACTGCTAAACATTTGTTTCCTAGCGCTTTCCTGTCAACTGGAACAATGCGTGACCCCATAAGTTACAATTCAACTATTGCATGTGCCCCTCCTTGTGTCATAGCGGTGAAGTATAGCATCTGTTCAACGAATAGAGGTTGGCAAGAAGGGTTGATGAGGGAAGTAGAAGAAGGGTGAGGAGCACATAGGAAGTAAATATAAGGGAGCGAATGTAAAGGCGAAGGAATGGAGAAGAGTTGGCAGTGGCGAATTGGTTACCGTGAGGCAGGTCGGGAGGTTAGGGCGTCGTCCTTATAACGTGAGTATGGAGGGTTTGAGCCCCTCACTACGTATAATAACTTTCTACTCCCACTTTTAGTACCATTTACTGTCTCGCTCTCCAGCATCAAGTTAGGCAGTACGCCTATCCTTCTTGCTGCTATTTGTTGTTGTACAGGCATGATATTGCCACGGAATCAACGATTACTGCTTCTCCTTCCATCTCCTTTTCCTCCTCATCGCCATTATTTGCTGCGATTAAGCAGTACATCTCATCCTCATATCGATCTATTCCTTGCAATGGTAATCGGTAATGCTAACGTTCCCGTAAATATTAACCACTTCTACGCCTGTAACAGTGGTAGAGGCCGTGTTTGTGGTGGATACCTTATGAGGCGACATCCTAGTCGGTGACGGTGAACGAGGAGGAGGAGTGTTTGTCATAATACCTGTCATGGTGACAACAGCAGTGACGATACCGCTAAGATGTGATCAGAATTCAGAATTTTTCGTCTTAAAGCCTGAGCTAGGCACTCGAGAGAACCTCAAGTAGTCGGTTGTATGTACTTCTTCCCACTCATTTATTTATTGCATTCGTTTCCTGCGATTAGGTCACACACATATTAGTAGGGCGAGCACACGATACCAGTTGTTCAATTGCTGTTTTCGATCAAGCCTAGCATCTGCTGCTGCTTATTGGTAAACAAAGAAAAGGTGAAGGAACTAGTTGCTTGAATTATAACGAATTGCGGTTCGATTGCTTTTACTGTGTTTGTACGAAAACAATGTCTGTTTTAAATACTCAGGAACAGATGTGTGAGGTGGATGTGTCGAAATAATTTGCGCATAAAATTTACCCAAAGACCGCTCTTTGGGCTTTTAAAGGGCAGTATGAATTCGCTGTCTGCACTGGATAGAGGTCTGTTCAGAGCCGTAACTTGGTATACAATTGGATTTCATGAGTGGATACGGGCACCAAATCTATGCTGCCTGCAATCCAATGCATGCTAAAAAGTGCGAGATTGATGGCGGACACAAAAGTTGATGCGTAGCCAGAAGTGCAGACTATATCCACTCTAGACCTTGCCTTTAACATTGAAATCAACATGCGAAACTTGTCTGCTGTAGTTGGTGAATGCAAATGTTTAAATGAACACCTTGACAATGAGATGCAGCTCACGATGACGTAAAGTTAACCAGAAGAATAATATGAGGAAGGGATGGGATTCTGTGGGTAGTATCTCCTATTTGGAGGTAAAATAGGACAACGCCTGTGATGGGAACGAGCATAACGCTAGTCGGTATTAAATGAGTCACGCAGACGTGCGACACAATGAGCTGCGTATGCTTTGCTATTATATTCACCTCAACGTATGTGTTTGTGTTCTTGTTGTGGAACTACCCGCGCCCTGCTGATTTGGTCTGGGCAGTAACTTGACCTTTACTGGAATGAGAATAGGTGAGCTTTGAGAGAAGGATAGGATTGTGGTCATAATGTGCTTCATAAAACGACCGTTTTCCAAAATCTAATTTGAAGAAACCCGTCTTGATGCTCATTAACCAAATAGTAATTTGGCATTTTCACAAAGCATCATGATCATGTTTTTCAATGTTAAACTAGATAACTTACCAGGAACTCTATCGCTGTTGGAATAAAGGCCTGTAAAAGCTTTATGAAGGATATAATCTGCAAAATATTTTGCATTGGTTCTTCTAGCATCAGAATGAAAGGCCATTAATTTGTGAAAAAGAAGGTGCGTGGAGGTAAGCAAGCTTTGAACTGCAAGATAGTTTGCATTTGCAAGATAGGGTAGCACTAGCCCTAGAGGGAATTTGTAGTTAATGTTCTTGGTCAGCGCACGCCAATTTATATGAACTCATCCAAAATTAGTGTTATTGCGTGTTTCAAAACTGTAGCGATCTCTTGAAATGCAAAGACGAAAAGTGCTTTAACCTCCATTTTAAATGAGTTCACCAGCATTTGATATTTAAGATAAGTCGAAGTGCATCTTAGGTGCTTCTGCGATTACGGCATATGTGTGACACCTCTGGGTGGCTTTTATTAGCTCCTATTTTAAAACGCGATCAACTTTTCTCGTTGTAGAGTGAACTGCTACTAGCTCCGATGAGTAGAAAGAGTGGCTCACGAAAATCACATGCTGGTTAAAAGGTTACCCATTCCTTCCGCCCTCAATCGAATGTCTCAACCATTGCAATTTTCACACCACAAAATTTCAGGAGTTATGGGTTTAATCTTAAACAGATTTGAATCACGTGAGGCTGGGTCACTTTGATGCAGGCTACTTAGACGCAAGTGATGGAGGGCATCTTGAAAGTCATGTGCATAGGACTAGACTGATAGGAATGTTAAACATGTGTTCTGCAAGACAACTTCCTGCTCGATCAAATTCACTTTAGCAAATCCAGATGAGCAGGCTTTTGAAAAAATAGTGCATTATGACTTATGAGGAAAGTCGTGGTTTTGATAGAACTTACGATCTACTAATCCCTCTAACTGAAAGCGGTCAACTAGCCATGAAAAGTAACAGTAAAAAGTGCAGGCTGACTTTGCATCAAATAATAAGTAGCTGCGCAAAACTGCTCTTGAAAAACAATCGTGAGAACCATTTGTCATCCGTTGTTAACTAGGTATGAGCTGATGCGCACTTATTTTTTAAAACAATGATCTGGCTTTGTCTACCTTTTTTCCAGACGCTTGTTTAGAGCTCTCTACACATGCAGTCTTGTGGGCGTCAGAAACCAGTATCAGGAGGTGATGAAGGATATTAATTAAAACTCGCGAAGGAATGTGGGGAAGGGACATAAGATCCTTTTACTATTCAGTTCTGCACCAATTTAAAGCGCAAGAAATAAAATAGTCATTAAAGATTGTAATAAAGCTTCATTCCAACTGAATAACTAGCTCTGACTTCTCTTTAGTGAAGTCGTAATTGCCTTTTAGAAGGAACAAACTCGGTTTGACTAAATATTATAATATGTGGTTACGCAATCGTAAAGTTTATTTTATCACATCTAAGTCTGTGTCATTCGAATGCTTCGTGTTCATGCTACTTTTGTGGCTTGGGCCTGATAGAATTACTATAATAAACCTATTTGCGCCATAGTCATAGAGCTGATCATTACTACTCCTTTTTAGCCCAGGCCCTGCCTCCACAGCATTTTGCTTGCTGCCTATCCTTATACATTTTTGGAAATAATGGCAAGACAATGCTCCTGTTGAATATAATAAGTAATTAGTCTGTACTGTTTATTAGTATTTATCGCTGTTTATCAGTGTTGTTTTTGAAGATTACTAGCAAATCGAATGTACTTTTTATCTAATCAAGCAGCTACTCTCAAGTTCTCGGCAATAATTGCAGTAGCAGAGGCGCTAGTTGATGGTTTGGTTTTTCGTAAGGAAAACTATCAATTTGGTGTCAAGGAGTATTTTACCGACTTTCAGTGCAATGGAAACAAGTATTTTTCCAATTAGAAGAGCAGCCGCTGCTTCGCGCATAAGCGCAGGACCATCAAATTGTTGTCAAGCCCTCCTAATGACCCAACATTTCTTTCCGGTTATCGACCTTTATTGCTAATACATAGTACATGGGCACGGTCCGCGACAAATGAAGCAGCAATTGAGGTAGAGGGAACAATTTAATTACTTTCAATGATCACTGTTACATTGGTTTGTTGCGGCAACTTTATAACATGGTTCCTACATTCCTTAGTGCTCTTCTATCCCTTCTTTTATTTATTTCTTCGAGTTTACACTGCGCTGTGCCGAAAATGAAAAGAGATCATTAAAACTTGGTAACGTTTTGGCCCCTTTCTTATTAAGACGTCCACCATTTATACCAGAATTCGCAAAAGACAGGTCTCCTGTATTTTCCGTTGTAAAAATACACTAAGCAAATGTCTTTAGACCAATTCTGTAGTTCTCAAGCCTATCAGCTAATCACATTCTGTCCGAGTATTTTAGCATGTTGCGTTTTTGGAGAAGCATCGATATGGTACAATGGCTCAGTGAGACTGCACTTGAATGGTGAGCGAGGGTAACCACTCATGTAAAAGTCAGTTATAGCGTTTGACTTCCGTCTATTAGAAAGCAAGCAAGCTTTTGTTGAAGTTATGCAAAAATACCTCATGTTAAGAATGGGGACAAAGCTAGCAGAGAGATGTGATGAAATCGCATGGTTAAAATAAAAGTTGGAAGAGATGTGGTGGGTCTTCCTCCCTGGATAAGGTTCTAAAATCATGTCAAAGACCACCCTCTCAGATTTTACCCCTATGTGATTCATATTTGCCCTTGCAAATGTTTTTACGTATCTCCCAATCAAATGCAACGCAAAGTATTAACTTAGCCTATTTTAAATAAGCTCGAACAAAATTCACTCGTGGTTAACCGAATTCATGCAAGTCATATGCCATTGATACGCTTCTGATCAAATTGTATAATCGTCTCTTAACACTATATGTGCCTTAGGAGTTGCAAAGTTGAATAGGTATATAAAAGCACTAATCAAGTCACGTACCAGCAGCCAACAAAGCAGAAGCCATTTCTATTTAGTTGGTCCTGGCAGCTTGTATGAGGGGCGTATAACCTTGCTTGTCGTACTGCTCAAGGTTCGCTATTTCGGATGCGGTACTTTTTAACATGTTTTACATCACCTAACTCGATAGCTGAATAAATGACTGCTGAGTTGGTGGCATCGGTGTGATTGACGTCTGCTCCATGGTTGAGCATCTATTGGACCACCTCGCGTGTCCCGATAATGCAGCCTGATGGAGTATAGTGCTTAAATCTTCAATCAGATCTGCTTTCTTAGGATCACGCTCTAAGAACAGTTCCGCCGTCTCTAAGTTGCCCTGTGGAAGCAAATAAAAGCCATGAGAACTAAGAGATTTGAAGGAAAGAGAAAGAACCGATGTTGAAATGTAAAGCGCATAACTTCAGCGGTGAAAGTCAATTAATTTTGTGCACACAGCAAAATCGCCTCACCGATTTGCATGCAAGTGTCAGAGCGGATTATTTGTATTCGCTTATTTGAGAGGTTAGTGTGGCTCCTCTGTCGAGCAGGTAACGAACAATCCCAGCATGGTCTGCCATGGCGGTAAACATCAGTAGAGTGCGTTTTCTTCCATTTACCACTTCTATGGGGGTGTTGTTATTCAACAGAAGCATCACACATTGCCAATCATCTCCAGCAGCTGCATAATGGAGCGGCGTGTTGCCCTCTTTATCGGTTTTGTTAACTGATGCTTTGTGTTCCAACGGAGCACGAATCGCTTCATAGCACCCTTTTTGGCAGCTACCATGAGTAGTGTATTCCTTTCATTTATTTTAAACACGTCTAGACTAGCCTAAAAATACCGATGGCCGTATAGGGATTGTGTCACTGTTGTGACGGTATTTTACACATAAAAGCATTTAAGAAAAGGGAAACAGAAGTCATGAGCTTTTAGCGCATCTTTCGAAGAATTGCCATCGCATATGCAAAATTATCGCTACCACAACATGAAATCTAGGGAGGTCGAAATCGGAACTATAGCGCTCTGGGCTACTATTTGTTTTAGTAGTCAAGTCGTTGGACCGAAATGAACAAATTATGCAGCATACACCTAATTGAAGCAATCGGTGAACAGCATCCTCATCGTTATCGAAAGCGGCCTTAAACAACGCCATCCCTTTGAACTCCACATGAAATGCAGGTGCTCTACCTGTCTTTTTTATGATTTTTCTAAAAAAAAATAATGCTATTGATAAATGCGTAGCAAAAATGTCAGAATAATTAGTTGATACGCTTTGTTTAAAAAAATGCACACAAGTTTTGCTGTTACGTGCAAAAAACAACCACGAAAACTAGTGCGTATTAAGCTTTTTATCGTAGCACTGGGACGCACAGCAGGTGTGTATGGAGACTTGAGTGGCCTTTTAGCTTGATTACATTACAAATTAAAATATTACTTCCCTACCTGATGTTCTCCTCTCTCGTCTTTAGATTTTACAAGCCGATCGAGTGGTACATTAAGCAAAACTTTCATGACCAGTATCACTGACCATTACCATGCTTTGAACAGGTGATTCAGTTCAAGTAAGCCGCAAACTGCACAGCACTTTGCCACTAGTGTTTTAGAACACATGACAAGAATAGAGATGTACTTTTATCAATGTAACAAAAGTGTTTTCAAAACGTTTTAGTGTTCTTTCTGTAAAGCCAGGGTAGAGAGTCGCAACAGCCATGTTTATTTATGGAAGTTCGCCATTCAGATTACATTGTTGATCAAAAATCAATTCATAAATGTGTTATGCCAAATTACGTGCCCACTTTTGCTTACGTGCATCATAAGTTTTCTGGTTTACCCAGATATAATTTAGCAACCATAATAGTGCAAGTCTTAAAGACCCGCATATTTGGAGTATCTTTCCATTTGCATTTGCTCCAATCTTGGAACATTGTGCGCAGGTTCGTAGGCAGATGATATATATAGAAATCCAACCGCTCCCTGGGCTGAGTTATAGTCTCTATTGCTCGGTGATGCATTATAACAACGCAAGAAGTAATTACTCTCCTAAAATAGCAGCTGTGCTGTGATGAAGATGGGCGGAGTAGACCTGCCATGCATATCGCACACTCAACATTGGAAGTGACAATGTGCTGCATTTGCTTGTCAGAGGATGTTCCCGGCTCTAAAATATTACAATTAGATCATATTTACGGTGTGATGACGTTTAAAATGCTGACTTCGTCTTTGTCTCTGCATCGCACACCTTGTGGTACCATTGCTACTTAAAAGCGACCTAGCAGGTGAGTGGCGGTAGGACAATTTGAACCCTGTCGCGAATGAGCAGGGTAGCTCCCTGGACTTTGGGGAATCGTTGCCTTAGCTGTATCGGTTTTGCTACCACACAAGCCGTGATTATGAACAGACATCTAAGACACCCAATCTTCTCATAGGAGAAATGGTAAATAGAAGGAGGGGTAAAAGGGGGAATCCACTGCACACCGAAATTAAGTATTCTCGTTGATAAATAAAGATGCTTGTTATTAAGTGCGTGACCCACGTCCTTGGTTCAAAGACCCACTGAATCCGATCCCACCTATTGAACTTGAAATTCTATGAAGTGTTCCGCATTTTCAAAGAGAAGTATATCATTCCATTATTGTTCTGCAACGATGCATCAATGGGACACACTGGCCGCGCTAACTTGCCTTCTGTAATCGCCGGTAAAGATCTTCTAAAATAAACAGATCCATTGCAGTGTGAGCATTGAGATCACCCATTTGTGCGAATAGTGTTCGCCTACAAATTCGAAAAGGCGAATCCTGAGCAGTATGACAAACAAGGTTATACGCTGCTCATGCAAGTCGCTAGAACCAACCAAGTAGATGCTTTTGCTAATTTGTTGGCTGCCGGTACGTAGTTTGTTTCCTGCTCCTGTTTCCATATTTATTTGTCCGACTTCCAAGGATGTAAAATATTTTAGGACACCTTTGTTCAGAATCGTACCGATAGCGTGTGAGTTTTGTCCAAGCTCATTTAAACAGGTTGTATTCATACCTCGCATTGCATTTGTTTGAGAAAGACGTAAAGCATTTGTAGAGACAAATATGGATCACAAAGAAGAAGTGCAATCGAGGTGGCTTTATTGACCGCTTGTGACAAGAAACGTGAGGAGGAGGTATTTGCTGTGATTTTGGAACCTTACCTGTTAAAGGAGATCCGCCATTCCCCCCCCTTATTTTCGGTTTAACTATTCAATTTTATTACACTTGTGTAGTAACTTTGCGCCCATTCTCAGCATAAAGTGCTACATAAAACTTTAAAGAACATTCACTTATTTCCTTTTGGGTAAAGGGCACAAGTCTTAACAAAATTATGCTCGAGCGTTCACCCTCGTTCACCTCCCAAGTGCAGTTTCACCACGCTATTGTACCGTATCGATGCTTTTTCAAAGATGCAACGTGCTGAATTCCTCGGACAGAATGTGCTTTGTTGATAGGCAGAATGGGCTTGAGGGATACAAATTTGGTCCTAGGGGCTAGCTACTCAGTATTTACAATAAAGAGGGCTAAGGTGAGTAGAAAATTGCAAAGTCTAGCTTGAATGCATGACGCATATATACAAAATGCTACTAGAGCTCTACCCAAGGCTGCCTAATGTTGTTTTATTTATTTGAAATCACAGGCTGCCATAACCAACGAATCAGATCAGGACGTAATTGTTTCTACCTTATTAGTTTGCATAAGGAGTAAAGTGACAGTTGGTTAGATTTTCTTCTGTCGATCTGTAATTAATCTGAATAGTGGCCGGTGGACAATTTGTGTTCACATGCAGCATGCCTCGGTAATGTGATTTTCTCCAACAAAGATGTTTAAGAGCATAACACCAGACAGACGTTATTGTTGACGAGATCTCAACAATGACACTTCTAAGTTTCTTGTTCAACTTCCACCACATGCAGATGGATCGAATGAAATGAACTTCAAGGAAGTACTTGTGGCTTAGGTTATGATCAAGACCAAGACTTCTAGTTCTTTCTGGCTTTAGCAAATGACTACAGGCGTTAAGCAAAATGTTCGAAAAAAATTAGAAGCCTGAAACACGATTCAACGGAAATTTGGTAAAAAAGTATTCAAAGAAGATGTGCAGAGTCCCGAGGCTCCCTCGAAGGCAAAAGAAGGCAGAATATGCACATTCAACGGACAGAGGGAAATAGCCTGCTGGCATGGCCCAGGAACCAGCCTACGCAGCTAGGGCAATGCAGCCAACTCTGTGTGACCCTGACCAAAACCGGTAGTTCCAACAAGCAAAACTACAGGTGAATGTGCATTGTAAAGTGCTTAAAATACCAAGTTAATTGCAATGCTCTGTGAGCATGCTAGCGATGCAAAGCAAATCAGGGTTCCAAGGTGTACAGTGACACAAAGATAGGTGCACTCTAACGAAAGGACAAAAAAGGAAAAAAATGTTTTGAATTAGCAAGAATGGAAACATAAAAAGAATGAGGTAAATAAGTGAAATCTACGTCGGTGTGAGTTAATACATGCGTGCCGGAGCATGGTGGAATGTCCACGGGCGTGCGATTGCTAGCACACATTATTCCTTTGTTATTATTTGCTCCCCACCAAACAGTACCCACCACTCCCTCCTCATTCATGCCGCTTCTCATCACGCATCGCCTTAACAATCAATGAAGCCATCACCATGGCCTTTATCACATCAAAACAAATGGGTGGTGTATACCAAAGGCTTCCATGCTTTAGCCTCTTATTAAGCACACCAACTGCAATGCAAATCGTGAATATCTGCATAGCATGCGACCAGATATTGCAACGAATTAGCTCGGTGTGGATAAATGTGTCAACGAAATTGTGACCCTACGACTGTCAGGATTGAATCGCAGACGAAAAGACCAGCATGCATTTGCTGTGATGATGCAGTAGAAAGCTGTTTTAGCTAGCAAGAGGAAAGAAAGGGGGAGTAATGAAGGCTAGTAGATCCTGAGAAGATGAAAATCGATGTTACAACGACAAAAGATCCGCTCTCAAGACAGTGACGGCAGTCAGCGACATGAAGAAGATCGATGCTCCAACGACGAAAGATAAGCTCTCGTCACTTCGACTGTAGTCACATGATGCAAATCATCCATACATCGGCAAAGAAATCTCCACTCTTGTCAATTCGACTGCAGTCACACGATGCGGAGATTTCGTTGTTGGTGCATGGATGATTTGCGTCATGTGACTGCAGTCATTGGACAAAGGCCTTAATTATAAATGTCACGATTTGCGCAGTAACCTTCATTTCCCATTTGCTAACCTATACATTACCCTTTGGGACGGTATGGGCATTGGTAAAGGAAGTTTTTAGACTTAAGCTTTGCTCTGCTCCTACAACGACATATTTGCTGTATCTAATGATTAATAGGACTAACACTTACGTGAAGTTAACAAAAGTGAACCTGTGCATATGTACTTAATTTTTCGCTCGTGAGCTTTTTAAAGCTGTCAGTATATCTATTCGTACCTGTCGTAAGAACGGAAGCCTAAATTGGTTCACCAACTGGAAGCTGTTGGGATTAATTTCGACTGCGAACAAGTGGTTCCACTTCATCGGTTCGAAATTTCCAGTGGAATATGATTAACCCCTACGTTTCAAGCTCTTTTCCCACTTACACAAATTCTTCCTGCATAATTAACCGGACCGTAGCCAAGATCGTTCTAAGCAATATAAATTTTTACACATGATGAATATTCTGGAGCCACAGTGCCCTAGAGAACAGATGCACATGCATATGGACTTGTGCTGTCTACATTCGTAGAATAAAGTTCAAGGTGCAAACCATTGATTACTTCCGATAAAATTTTGTAAAGGCCTAAGTTCTCGCTTGTAGACACCAGAAATTTTGCATATGCCGATAGACGTGGAATAACTGTGGTTGCTCTCATTAGCCTTGCTTTTTTGTCAATTATCATAAGGGAGCATACAGTCCACTTATCCCGATTATTGACACGCCGTTTTGCTTCAGGGAGTCGGAAATTGGTATTTTTCATCACCGCGTTACCTCATCGATCTGAAGGCGAATAATTTGCAAGCTGTTGTTTTTCAGTCCTTCTCCCTAACAGAACCGGACCCTTAGTCTCTGTTTCTCCTTACCGTTGCCACCATGATTTGTGCATCAGTCATCGTCGTTGGTGGTTGATAAGGTAGACAAGTGAAGAATGGATCCACCACTGTCGGCTCTTGACAACCAGGCTGCAATCCATAAGTGCCTTTAGTCAATGAAAGTGTCTGAGATGACCTTACAGCCGCATACGCGCAATTATTCGGCTCCCGATCTAACTTGCACTCATCTCTCCCCATTTGCAGAGCAAGCAGATAAAGCCAGAGAAGCGACGCCCGTATTGCATTGCATTCGTCCTAGTCATCAACTCAATGGGTACCGCATAATCAATTTCAGCCGGGTTAATAAGTCATCCGTAGCTTCACGGTGCACATGCCAAATAAGTGATACATGCATGGCTTTATCATTAAGACACGCTATCGGTGACAGCGAAAGTATCAGTACTGACCAACTAATTGATTGATCGGCTGAGAGGTCATTATGTGAATGAGAGGGCTGATTACCTGTGCGTGCACAATGGCCAACGCAGAAGCGCATCTCACAAAAGTAATAACAATGAATGAGTTTGAATCGAAGCGTGTACGTTCAGGTTGAGCCAGTCAAGTCCACTCTAGCTCAGTACATAGACGTCACTATTACCAAGTTCAATGTGTCAACTGCTGCACCAATTAATGGAGGAGTCAATTCGTCAACTTACTTTCTGAAAGTAGCTTAGAGCTGCAGTTCAGTACATCAAAGTGTTACTACTGGATACTGTCAAAATGAGGCAAAATCACGCAATCCAAATAAAGGCAGAGCTTGCGATTTGCCTGCCGTTTTGGTTTGACTCGTGCCGGGATGCGGTACCACAGGCTTATGCGCGGAAAGATGGGTTAATTATGTTCGATCTTTAACAAGTTAACATAAATATTTCCTCAGTCTTTGTCTCCGCATGAAAATATTGAGTTCTGTCACATTACCATCTGCATGCAAGCTTCTCACCTAATAAGGTTTTTTGGATCCAATTTGCTCTAAATAAAATCATTAGGCTCTTCACTGACCTGTTTACTGCATACTAGTTTTAAAGCGCCTCCTATACTCCACGACTTGACCTTGTCATACGTTTTCGGTACTTCACTTGCCAATGGTCTTCAATTTTGACACCTGAAATCGTACCCTTTGCACTGCCATTGTATTTGACCTTCAATCAACAAATGCGCTCGAAGATTTTTAACCGCGGGTAACATTTCTAAGCTTCAGTAAGTTCATCGACTTCTAGGCAATTTTAAGTGGGTGACCTCGTCATGTACATTAATACCGACTTCGGACATTTGTCAAATACGCGTGTCGCTTAGTTCTTTGACGGTTTTAAATAATAGTTCGCAAGAAATCGCAAAATTTATGTGCAAAAACTTACCAATTTCTCCACTCTTGTAGTCGTTCTGCCCGAGTTTTGCTTTTACAAAGAAAGCAACCATAAAAATTCAAAAATTTTAAGTGTTTCTGAATTTATCAAGCAGTTCTGAGCACCGGTTTGTCGGGTTCCACCCCATCCTCAAGCAAATCCTTGACGTAGAGCATTTATAAGATCGTATGATTTCCCAACGATCCATACTCAAATTAACCTTTTCCATAAAATACCGCATGCGCGGTTTGATGGGACCCTATCCTACTGTTATATTTTAATGCATGATCTAATTCACGGCATGATTGCAGTTACTGCAAATACTTAATAAATTATTCTCAACTAGCTTTCTTAACAGCACTTTACAAAATTGCGTTGAATTTTGTAGATAGCTGTTCCAAATTTGTTTAGTTTTAGAAGTTCTCGCCATATCATTGTCAATACTTACCTGCACTTTACCAGTTTGATTACGATTCATTTGTAGTTACTGCTACAAGGAAAATTTATGCTTTCATTCCAAGGTTTTTTTATGGATTAAGCAGCTAGCCTTTTAGTAGTCCCACAATCCTGACAGTTACTGGCTAATGTCTTATAGCTTTAAGTTTTTTGTCGTACTAACAGCTGAACTGAGAAGGATTGAAAAATAGCAAGTACGAGTAAAAACATTTGATTTCGCTCGGCCATTTGTACCATTGTCTGCTTTATAGAAAAGGTAGGGCTTGAAAAAATAAAACCTAGGTATATGTGGCCTTTTAAAATAAAGGGAAGTAAAAGTAGTGGCGGAAGACATCTGCGAATGAAGACTGTTTATTGTGCATGTGCTCATTTAGGGTACTTTCTCAATCAGCGTGTGTATAATAAAAGAGAAAGGCCTTGTTCACCTCTTACTGGTTCCTTCGCACTTAAATAATAAAGTATGGGTCAGTATTCATCAATAATGTATAGGGTCGCTGCACTCGAGTATGGTTTAGGCTGGTTTTTGCGCAAAGTTGACCATGTCTGTCGGAATGAAAAACCAACATTATGTTCTTTTTCAGGCCTACTCCCCTGCTTTGCGTTCAATAGGTAATTTTGGGTGCTTTGCACCGAAAACATTTTTTCGCGCGTCCTTTGTATCAGAGATCTACAAAGATCCGGTTTCGATAAAAAACACCGTTCAAATTTAGACGTGTCCATATAGGAGGAGCTAATGCATGCTACGCGGCAGATGATGCATTAGACTGAAGGAGAGGAAAAAGGACAGTAAACATCCATTCGGTTCAGAGTTACAGGGCGTGTCTGAAGCTCATGCGAAATTCGGTTGGATGTTGCAGCACAAAGTGGACGGTTTTTAGGCATGGTCGTTTGAAAGCGAATCGGCGCATGGGCGATAAAATTCATGCCAACGATAAACGCATGTAAAATCCAGTCGTTTTAAATCTGAGGTTGTGTTCTCAAGCGATTTTGCTTAATAATTTTTAATCAAATTATACTTGCACTTCAAATTGGGCATTAGCATGTAGGACCCCAAGTTATTTGTGGTTGACAATAGTTTCAATTTTAAAGGCGGAAATCCCTAAGACGCTCACGCATTCCATGGATTTACATTATGGTTACGCAGGGCTCTAAGACTACTTTGCTGGTGTCTGAGGTATTTCGCTCCGAAAAAAATGGAACGTAATTCACGCAACTAGCAGATCTGAAGAACGTCTATTGCTAGCAAAAATTGCAGGAGCACTGAAGCACTTAGGAACTTTAAGTTCTTATGTTCTATTTTGTTGAATAATGGAAAATAAGGTAGATATATGGATTTCGTAAGCCTTGAACCGAAAACAAGGGAATGAATAGATGTATTAATATTATGGTTAGCGTAATCGCCACCCCGAGGCGACATCTACTTAGATTCGACACATCCGTCTCGTGATCGATCAATGGTAGGGCCTCTTGGTGATGGCATTTTTCAGTAATCTTGTTTCATTTCTCCTTATTTATCTACCTTCCCATTCCCCTTATTTATCATATTTATCTTTCACTTGCGATGGCGTACAAATGGTAAAAAGCAAAATTCACCGGTAAAGATTGCACCTAAAAGAAATCAGCGAATTCAATAGATATACTCTACACCTGTCATCCATATCTGCGCTACCTCTCTTTGAGCACAAACTTAGGCATTGTCATCCACTTTCTCGCTTTTTTTCGCCATCATCTTGAAGAAAATCATCTTTGCAAGCCAAAAGTGGAGTGCGGACTATTGATTTGATGCTTAACAATCGATGAAGTCCTAAATTATGCAAAACGATGTTTTTGAAAGGATTTATTGGAGAACATAACGGAAGGGATTTGATAACTGAGACTCGGTGTCAAACGCCAAATGCGTCTTTCAGCATGTCAGCATTAAGCAAATTGTTGATCACGCGCAAACATAAAACTGCATTAATTGGATTCACCTATCAGCTTGGTAACAACAGGCCCGTTTCGACAACTTAATAATCATTCAAATAACCAATTATTTGACCGCTCATGTGGTTATCAACGACTGCAAGCACTTCTGCTGTTTCTATGAACAAATGAAGGCAAGTTCTGATTGTTGAAATTTTAACACAATCTCGGTGAGCGATTTGTGTCGCAGATTAAAACCACTCATCCAGTCTTGCTGCACTGCACCACTTTGTCAAGCAGAATGATTAAGACTAAAATAGGAAATCTGTATGAGTCGAAGCAGTCTTAACAGAGAGCAACGCGCAGACTGCATATACAGTTGAGTCTGGCCTGCGCATGGCGCACAGGGTTTGGGTACGCTAAAGAAAATTTTGATACCTTATTCTAGGCTTTCGACTAAAATACTGAATTACACGCATTTGGGTGAGAGATTGCCAAACGCATTTACCTTCTGCAGCCACAGAAATTCCTCGTTCACCTGAGAGTGCCTCAAATGCAGTAATTCAATGCAAATTAAAAATTTTCTTCGCTGATGCTTTTCAGCAATCGTGTCTTTGATTTCTATGTGCGAAAAAATTACCTACTAAATCTAATTTTACTATTTAGTATATTTAGTATCTTATCTCGACCAAATTTAAAGGTTTTTGTCGAGCTTCCTGCCCGAAGATTTGCAAGTGATTGCTTGGAGTGACTTTTGCCAACAGCTTTTTGAATTTGGAATTTTGAACGGCTTTAATGGTAATAACCTGCATGGATTGTTTGTTGGCAAAGTAGACAACTTTGTGACTTCATGCGATCCTTCATTCAATAATCTTATTAGGTAAATATCTTGTTCACTTTTGCAGCTTCAGAGCACACATATCGCAACAAGTGCGAGCTCTGAACTCAAGATACAGATGATGATTTGATTAAGATTGATTGCGATACGGTAGTCGTTTTAACTTGTGGTAGCCACAAAGGGATGTGTAATTTCCTGGTTCAGCGATTTATGGTCCTATTTTAGTTCAAGTAACCCATGTTTTCGCCCACTACCTCACCCCCTTGCACACCTTTTTTCGCCCTCTCATTCTTCGTCAGTTGCACTGCCTACAAGCGGTTGAGCGAACGATTTAGCATCAGCAGGCCTCTGAAAATAACAGAGTCAAGGGAGAAAGAACATCATAATCAAAATTATTTTAGGCAACTATGGCAGATAAGTGGAGTGGCAGTGAATCACCAACTTTTGACCTCCTAACCCGATTCAACACAATATCAGTAATAAGACTGAAACAAATCAGTTCAGTTATTTCGTAAACTACACTGCTATGTGATCAGACAAGTGCAAGCAGTCTATCAGGGTGACGAGGAGGACGAATTGGACGCACAATGCGTGGTCGGTATCTATTCCCGTAAGGCGGACCACAGTCAATTCTTCTCCAACGACTACAAGGCTTGGCTAGAATGAGAAAACCTTCACTTTTAACATCTTCACCGAATTCACTATTAAGCCCGCCCTCAATCGTTTTGCGACCACTTCTTTACCCCCAAGAAGGTCCGTCTTCAGCTTCAGCACTGCCTCGTCGTCCATCATAATGGCAGCAAAGGCGAGTTACGATGCGGGCACGAGGAAAAGGAACGTACATATTAGAGTCGGTTAGAGTTGCATGCTGTGTCCATGCATAATCGATGCTGACCAAGCGCGGAATGCTTAACGTTCCCTTTAGGCGATAATTTATAGACTACTCTGTTTATCCTTCAAAGTCAATGCTTATAATTGAGCGTGGGCGGATCCAAAGAGATCAGTTTATTCATTTTTACTAAGGCATTCTTGCGACAAGATCAAAGTGGGTTTGTCTTTGAGCTAATGCAAGTCTGATTTTGATGCCTGGTTTATAGGCAACAAATTTGTGGCCTAAAGAATGGCTAATATTTTCATAATCAGCGGCATAGGCAACGCAAACGATAATTTGGGTAGAATCTAAGCCATCGTAATGGCTGAGCCTTTGCTAACAATTCTTTATTGCATGTTAACATAAATAATTAATCCATAAAAGATTTGTGCCAAAAATACCGTGATGTCTCTTCGCTGTGCATCAGTCTGCTACAAATTAAAAATTAAATGTGCAAGCCATGTAGAAGTAAGATTTTATCCCTTCCTATGTCGTTCGCACGGGGATTTCTCATCTTCAATTAAGGTGAACTAAACTCTTGCAATACAGAAAATGGAAATTAAAAGTTTAAATATTAATGCTTAACTCGGTTCCCAGCAGGAGTTTCGAAATCGAATTGAAATCTAGCAATGCAACAGTTCATCTCCTTCTTTCCGGAGGACCCCACTGCGCTGCCATTCGTCCCTCATTGTTAACCTTTTAAGCGCTTTAAGTTGACAGTAGCGTCACAACTTAGTTTCTACAATCTAGATAATCAAGACAGCAGATTGCATGTGTCTGCAATTAGTCCTCCGGATAATTGGCTTTAGATATGAACTTCTGGTCCCAGGCACGCATTTTTAGGTGCTTAGCCCGTTTATGCGCTTACAGGTTGCGATCATTTCCACCCCTGGCTCATCCTTAGCACCATTGTAGAGGACGATGAAATAGCATAGAAGCTGATCACACGGACACCTTCATCCAACGAGTGGTGATGGGAACGGTGTGTGGGGCCAAAGCGCTAGGTGTGCCTAGGAAAAAGGAAGGAAGAGAAGGTATTTTCGCACCAAACGGTTCTCATTACCTTTGATGGTGAGTCGTTAGGCTTCTCCAAAGAACACACAGGAGACTTCGACGCCTTTTAAAACCTACTCGTATCCATCTGTATACATATAATCTTAGCGATGCTAGCCTTTATAATACCAAGCTGCACCATTTATGATGCATTTAAATGGTTCAGAGTTCGCTCACTTTTGGTCCGTCATCCGATGGGTGTCGACGCCAGAGTCCAGAGTCCCCCATGCGCAGCATTCTATTTCAGTCTAATGCTTGCCTTACATTTTGTATATTCACTGATCACTCAACTTTGTTCGCTTGCATTCACAATTCCCTCCGGTCTCCTACGTTTGTTATTCATCATGGAACCTGTGCTTCAGCCGAACAGAGCACTTACATTCCCATAAAGCTATCAGATGAAAGCATTTCAATCAGCCTCACTCTTGATTAAGGGGTAATTGCATGCACCAAAGCCACTTTTTCTGCACCAAGTCTTGCTAACCTGCCATTCATGCCTCACCTTTTGCTTTCTGAGCACTTTGAGTGGACGGTGATTTGTGCCACAAGATCTGCGGTTTACTTCGCCAAGGTAACGGATTTCTTTTTTCTACTCTTTGTCCATTCGATCAGTTTTGGTGGATCTTCTGTAACCTTCGACAAATGATTTTTTTATTTCCATCTCCCTATTTCACTCATATTCTTCCTCTCTCTCTTCCATTGAGTACTAGAGTACACGTCGAAGAAATTCCAATTTGATTGCAAAATTTACTATTACCATTTTCTGAAATCACGTGATCAAAACATGATGATTTAAGGCCAGCTTTATTAAGGAGAGTTCTTGGGAAGAGATACAGCCAATACAACTGCTCATTTAACTAACTACAATGTAGGTGAAATGTTAAATTTTAGTGCTGCGGCTTTCCACAGTATTGCACGACAAAATTATGGAGTAGAGCATATCCACACATCTATTCTGCAGGATAAATGACATATACTCAAGTAAGGACAAGTGGTCAATGGCGAAGTCGAATCGGAAAGCATCGATTCTTTTTGAATTCACGATCGTAGACACATTTGTATCTTACTGAAAGACGAAGAAACCCAGCTGGCATGGGGGCATTCTCGCTCATGTCATCTTCACCGTTTTCATTGAACGTCTCCCTCTCAACCACGTCCTCGATTACGTCTTCACCCTCTGGGAGGTCTGACAAGTCGGAAAGGTCTGCCTCTAACCTCAGCGCAGCCTCGCCAATCGCCAGAGATGCGGAAAAGGTAGGGGGTGAAGTAAAGGCGAAGAGAAGAAACAGACAGGCTAGAGCTTGCAATGAACGCATACTGTATTAATGCAGAGCTAGTGCTGATTTTGTAGGGAATGCTTTGCGTACCCTCTACGTGGTGCTTTATAGGCATCTCTATAGGTTTGTTTATCTTTCGATCTCAATGTTTACTTCCGAACGGGGGCAAATGTACGGGACCAGTATACCCTCCCACCACTTGGCTAATCTTGCAATCAGTTCATAACGCATTGCCATACAAACCATGAAAACCTTATTAAAACGAGCCTAGATGGCACAACACGTTGCAATTTTAAAATTTCAGGTGAGGCATCCAGGGTAGTCACCAGAGCCCTTCTTGCAAAATATGGGGTGAATAAGGCAGCAGCATGCGCCATCAAGCCTTTAATTGTGGCCGCATAAATTATGCTTGAGTCTTTGAAGACAGCGGTTAATAACCTTAACCTTGTACACGGTTTGAGCCGCGTTTATCTCCTCACGTCATATAGAGCAAAATGAAGTTTTATTTCCATCCATACCAATTAGTGAATCGATGGAAACTTTGCTAGCAGTCTGCGTAAGGAAAAGAACCTGAAGATTAGTGTTTTAAAACTTTTGCTACTAAGTAGTTTGAGATGGTGCACAGAATAATGCCGATTTGGACCCAAAATATGCACTAAGATATAAAATGAAAGCCTCAGCCCAACCTGGATACCAGAAGTAATAATAGGAATTATGGTGAGGAATGTGTACAGTTTGGAGCGGATACCAACAGAAATAGCTCAAGATGGATGGGTGTGCAGAAGGAAAACGCGAGCAGAAAATGCAGACATTATAACCCTAGTTGGAAGTCCTCTAGAAAAGTTGCTGCTGTCTGACGCGGGGCGACATGTGAGGCCACACAAACACAAGATTTCGAAAACGCTATTTTAAGTAGCGAAGTGTTTACCTAATGCGGAGGTGCACGGCTTCACGGTTCAATGATCACAATCATTACTAATGCTTTGTGTCCTAGTGTACGCGCAAACGATGACGCAATGAAAAAGCGTAATGGAAAACAAGAATTTATCCGGTGAGAGCCACAAACGTACCAAAGATGCTGTCTTGTGTGTACGCGAACACTGCGTGTGCATGCATTGCTCATAGTTCTTGTTTTTAAACGAGCGAATTTCTAAGGCTGTTCATGTGACAATTCAAGCATTTCATTCATAAATTATATTGGCGTTCGAGGAGATATCAAAACTCCATGTCCGTGAGACCCGCCACAGAGCGGTGCTACTTCCTAACTCACAACGAACATGCTTGCCTCATGTCGTGGACGGAATCGGTTCTAATAGTGTGCGATATCCGAGGCAACATTCACGCACTTCTGCCTCGCCCATTCATGTAAAAGTGGTTTACGAAAGCTAAACGAACAATTGACTAATGATATAGATTTGAGACAGAAGGGGGCGGAGCCTACGTTCGTAAACAGTTATCGCTAGCACTACAAAGATACAGCATGCGATCACATTCGGGTTTGGTCTGCCCTCTTCTCCTCCTTGCATTCGCCTCACATCACGTCGCTGCTGCTGTAGTGCCCGATGGGAAGGCTGTGCGCCAATTAGAGGAGGGCCTCTTCGAGGTGTCTGACACCCTTAAGGGTGAGGAGATGACCAATTGAATCAGGTTTACTATTGTACACCGATAATTTACTAAGACATTCATCTACACCTATGAATGACCCGGCTTGCTCTATGCAAGGGCGAATTCGTTTGATGAGTTAACTGCAAATTTTTATGAGTCAGTCTACGTAGAAAGTTAAATAAAAGCAAAGGTGAATTGAAGAATTGTGCGCACTTCGAGTGCATTGTTCAGCAATAAACCTCGGCGCTATTTTAGTAGCATGGATTTTCACTTATTTTATTCATGACTGTGTTGATGCTATTCTTTGGTTTGCTGATGTCACCCTTACAAAAACATTTTCCGCCTTTGCTGCGATCGAACACTGCCAAACCCAAAAGAATAGCAAAGAAGGACTGAGAAGAAGTGCTTCGTAAACAGGGAACGTACAAGCGAATCAATTTGTATGCACTTCTGCGTTTGGCTACCACCACTGAATTAGCTTTTTAAAATCCTCGATTTAGTTATTTCAAACCATATGCGCTCCCTAGTATTTTCAGTAATGCCCACAAATATATAAATCTCCAAACGAAATGCGATCATTATTGCCAAGATCAATATTTATTACAATCAAAAGCATGCACCCTCAAACCTATACGAATATATGTGGGATTCAGGAAAAAATAAAGGAAGAAATGCTAAAGGTTAGACGTAAAATGTAATGTGAAGGTCAACTATAAACTCAAGAGGGCTACAAGCCATGAAAATTTCTGCTGTAAGCAGGTGAATTCATGGAAATTTGAGTGAGAGCGCATTGGGCAGCATGAGTTTGGTGGTTACGCATGCATGGCTTTAACAATGTGCTACTCTGTTTAAGTAAAAATGCTTAATCTTAGCTTACCTGAAAGACAAATGCCCCATGACTTCGGCTGCGCAAGAGGCGCTCATGGCAGATGCGGTGTGCATAGGAGGGAGGTAGTGCGTCACTTGATAGAATCACTCTTCGACCGGTTGGTCAGAGGCGAGAGAAGAGTGAGCGAAAGAGGCAAAGGAGCTAAATCATGGGCCAAAGGAAAGACGAGGTCGGAGCGTGCAAGTCGGCAGTTCCCTATGGGTCGAGTGCACCGACTATTGCGCCGTGGCAATTACGCGGATGGGTGCATTTGTAAAAAAAGGGCAATTTGTGCCCTGCTCTCAGCCCAGTATTCGGCCCTACCATAGTTGTCATTTTTGGTTAAAGCATTCTCATCATAATGGCAGCTTGCGAAGAAGAATGGGTAGTGCGGTGATGTATTGACACCACTTCCCTTCCAGTCAACCATCCTGTAACACGGTGTGCATTGTGCCCAGTCGGCAAAAGACAAAACTAAGAGCATTGTTCTTCCACGAGCTCTTCTGGTCCATGGAAAATGTTGTGGCCCCAAAAGAGTGACAAAAGAGACGAAGAGCCATGAGGAAATAGCAGTGATATGGAGTTCATCCGTACCCACTTCTCATAGGGGCAGCAGGTGAGGAGTTAACTAAGTTTGGAGCAGAATAACCACAAATCGTAATTTCTCAACTAGGCTATCTAAGCTTCATCTGGCCAAACATATGCTGCTGAGGTTCCTAAAATAAAATAGCATTGCCACCTGTTTTAATAAGGTGTTCTATGCTCGAGCTTTTGGATATATGAAGGCTTCCACCTAGGGTAATCGTTTTAATGGCTTGGGAGTGAAAGTCTTCTTAATGAAGATTACCAGAAATTGTAAAGGCAGCGGCTATCTATATAAATTCGACTTAGAATGAGCTAATGAGATAAACATTAGAAGACTTGCAAGAATCAAGCCGTTCGCCATCTTCATTGACACACATAGGAATGGAGCAGCAGGACGTGTAACGGGTCACGTGGCATGCTGTTTTGCCCTGTCTGATGTCTAAAGGGAATTCGCATAGTGGTATATCGTTAGTTAGGACTGGACTACTTCGCGTCCCAAGGGTTTTGCCGATTAAGTGAGTGGGGTCGGCAACCTTTAAAGTCGTGATTCACACTATAACTCCGCGAGAACAAGCCTTATTCTTTACAAGATCACTTTGTTTAACCAAAAACATCTTTAATATTGTGGCATAAAACTTACTTTCCCTCTTATGCTCAGACTGCACAGGCGTGATGGCCCTGCAGTTTATCTATTTAAGGACACAATGGCGTCTGTCATTGTAAACACTCAGTACGCCAACATTCAGGGTCAGGCCGTGAGTAACCTTAGGAGTCTTTTGTCGGACACCCTTGTCTAGTCATGCGCGTAGATAAGCTGTCGTGAGCGGAGGCACCCACAACCACTATTCTGTCCTACTATTGCAAAGTGAATTCTTTTACTATGGACTTCCTCTTTTAGAGGACTCAACATCATAACGCACGTTTTATCACTAGTACTGCAGTTGACTGATTCATTCGGCCAATCTTTAGGTTAAATAAAACAGTTAACTTATTTGTTAAAGGAGCCTAAATGCTCCATAAACATTACTAATATAGTAAACTCTTTGTTTTGATGGCAGAAAGGCAGCCCGAGGGTTCTGCGATATACCGAGCAAATAAGAAGGTGCGCCAACAGGTCAGCTGAAGGATCCGGCCATGTGTGTGTGACTGATATAAAATCAGGACTGATCTGATTTGACTAATTGTAGCCTAAATGTTCGCCACTCGAATCAAAACGAGAGCCGATTCGCTTAATGTTTTAATTGTTAACAACTTGTAGCAAAGTCCCCGTGCGTAAACACACATGTCCATACAGACTGACATGGGCATAAATGCAGATGCTTTTATTTGCCTAGATGTAAATATAAGTGGGAAATTGCACCATAAAATTGAACAAAGCCTACTATATCGGTCACGAAACATGTGCACTTCTTATAAAGTGGCGGTCCTGAACGTCGTAGAACATAATACGCATTCGTGGTAAATCACTTTGGTAAAGAGTATGTCGTGTAATGCGAGATCTCGCAACAGAGCTTAAAGTGCCTACAGTGGTTCAAAAGTAGACCCTTGGCAGCCTTGTAATTGGCCAAGCCTTTGAGCAACATGAACATTTGTCTGAGTTCATCGTACTTCGATTGCGTTGACTTTCATTAACTTTCAAATGACAAGCCGCTTCTGAATTTAGTTTCCCTACCACAGGAAGAGAAACTGCTCGTCTATAAGGACTTTTAGACTATTAGGCACGATGAAAGGCAAACAACATCGTTTGCTTATTCTACAAAGCGTGGCTATGAAAAGGAGTAACGAGCTGGCTTTTCTGAGTCTCGCTGACAGCTATCCACTCGTTATTCCTGCCTAGCATTATTTGTCGTCAAGAACAGACGACACTTTGCAAGACGAATTCGGATGCTTAGCTGATTGTTGCTACTTATTCCTAGGACTAGTTAGGATTGTTGCTCCACCGTCTTTGGGAAACATCGTGTTAAGACGATGCGATTCGCTGGTCAGACTTGCTGTCCTGTGGCAAAGGTCGGATTCGAGCATGCCTGTAGCCCATTCGTGTTTTTAAGGAATGCCATCCAAGGACCCCATCAAAGACGTCATTAGAGCCGCTTTCTGGTTAGTTTTGTTGCTCAATTTGTTGCGTGGAAATCACCTGCCTATATTTTGGAATCATCCCGGAGACATTTGTCGGATCCAAAACGCTGAGGTGTTCGCACATCATTGCTCATAATTTGGGTTAAAATTAATGATCATTCCGAATGGGCTGATTTGTTTCCAACTTGTGTAAAACATATGGCGTCGTAAGCCAGATAAATGCAGCCTGTTGTCTTTGCATCGCTTCAAACTTAACTTATCGCCAACCGTTGCTTTATATATTTTAAGGCCACATGCTTTGCATATTAAAATTATCACTATTTTGATTATAAATGGCGCTAAAATGTGGATTTTATTCCGTGCAGTACAGTATTTAATGGAATTTCCTCCTAATTTGGATTGTTATCGCTCCCTCATCTCACCTGAGTAAGCCATTGGTTAGAAAAGTTAATCAAGCGATTCCTGACGTGATGAAGAGAATTAAGCAGGACCCATGTCTTGGTCACTGTTTCTGCGCCTTTTTACCCTGCAAGTTCACCCCGTCAACACTTTTACATCTTTTACACATAAGTGCATCGTCTTTTATTTCCACCGCAATTAGTCGCGTTCGAAGATTCTCAAAGGTTGCACAGCGTATAAGCTTCATGGATCATGTTACAGTTAATCTACTTGCAAAGTGACATCTAGATGCTGACAAATTATTATGAGTTGAAGAAGTATAACTGCGGATGCGAAATTTGAATTGAAATATGTTACTCTTGGCTGCGTTTGTTTTGGCGCACTTGAGGCACACCAAATGGGAATTCTAAAGGCTCCGCAAAGTGCAGCATTACATGGCAAGAATGTTACTATAAGGCTACTTAAATTATGCCAAAATATCTTTTGTGATTTCGAATCAAAATTATTATTAGACGGGGCTTAAGTCCGCATTGCTCGCTATGCATACGAGATTACTATATCTAAGTGCAATAAAGGGCAGACATTGTCAAAATTAGTGTCTGACCGATTTCTAACTCCGTTAGTCACTATGTCACAACTAAGCTGCGTCAGTCGCAACTACGTTTTGCCGGATTATGACGCTATTTTTAGTTAATGCTGATATTTGCATGTATGTGCAGGCATGACATATGCGCACATACCTAGCCCACTATAGCTACCCACAACAGCGTTGCACCGTTGTTGCATGTGTTGCGCTTAATATTGCCCATGTTTCAACACTTCCAGACGCTTCTCATGTTTGCTTTCAAACGTTGCTTCCTTTACCTTATGAGGCACAAAACACGAATGAGTAAGCATGCACACTACGACCCTTAATTTCAATTCAAAGCCCGGCCACCAACTTTGACTATCAATTTTGCTATTTTTTCGTTCATTGTTTCACCAATACTGACGAAAAGCTAAGTTTAGTCATGGAGAATAAGGAGGGAAATGACCGTTGATAATGTCCAAGTATTCTAATGATTCCGTTCACAATTTTCAGCTTGCCATCATGAGACCATACTGGATTAGCTCCCATAGTTGAACATGGCTAAATGAAATGATGGGTGCCAGACTCACAATGCCATCTCTCCATGGCTCTAGGCTAGTAACAGCAGTTCAATCAAATTGACTTCCCCCAACATATTGACGAATCAAGAGAGCCTGGGTGGGACGCCAAAACTATAATTGAGGGACAGGGCACACACTGGATTCGATAGGGGATTAGCAGCCGCAAACTCACAAATATGTGCCTCGCCAAAATGGGTGAGAAGAGAATAAAATGCTTAAAAATTGAACGAAACACAGAGGGCACACATTGTGATCCCAGAAATAGCAGTGGATGATGAAGGTGGAGACGGAAGTGAAAGGGAGACTTTCAAACTCTTCACCAACAAAGCCATGCACATACTTATTTGGTGCCTATTGCAAGCCTCAACACAGTAAAATGCAATTCTAAGTGTCTGCTTGCTAATAAGTTCCGAGGCCAACATTTGCACTTGCTGCTTCGCCTAGCCAGCATTACACGCCGCGTCGTAAGTTTAATCAAGATGTGCATTGCTGCACCCAATCTACAGCCTTCTCGTGCGCCATTAAACATTGGCAATCGCCCCTTCTTCCCTCCTCGTCACCCTCAACTACCGTTTATGCACACCCACTTCCCCGCTTCATTGATAGTCCATACCTTATCCTCCATGGCATTTTGTCATCCCTCTTCATATCGCTACATTCCAACGAGCAGATTATGTTCGACAGTGGATTGTTTCAGCCCACTGATTAGTAGGGATTTGAATCCTGATTGCATCTCCACGCAGCGTTTGCTGTTTAGCACTACAGAAGGTCAAATACGAGTGTGCCCTAAATTCTTTCATAAAAGGGCTAATCGGCGGTGGGCCAAATCTTCAAAAGTTTGCAAGTCAGGGAAGCAGAATTTTACTCATTTTTTGAAACAGTCGGACCGTTCTATTTGCAAAAGCTCCACGGATTTCTTCTTTTCATCTACTCACTGACCTATCTGTAATGGAGCAGCCAAGTAGACGTAAGGTCTGGTTAGTTGTAAAGCACATGATTAATGTTTTGCAGAGCTGAGGTCTGAAGACTTTAAATTACTAAGACGCCCCTTAGAGGACAGTTATTCATTTCTCCTTTTGGAGTAAGGAGGTGCGCTATTTTAGCCATTTAGTAAAAGGTGATTGTTTACCTAAATAAATGACCCTCGAGCGAACACGGACAAAACAATTTAGAAAATAATTGCACCTTTTTAGAAACTACAAAGTATCGGCTCATTTTATTTTCCCGCCTTTTCATTACAGTGCTTTGCCTTTGCAGGCGATAGTCGATGTATCTTACGTGAGCGCAATTCGCCATGATGAACTGTGACGTCGAACTGTGCCAAATGAGCGAGGCATTCTAATGGCGAGGCAAATTCCTTAACCCGGAATCATCTTTCCTCATGAATGTTACAACAAGTGGTATACTTTAGGCGGCGCAATTGTCCCATGTGTTTGCGCTAGGTCTCTCTAATGAAAGACATTAATTGAGCTGTTAATGTTTATTTTGAGAAGGAAGTATGCTCTGAAATAGCGCAACCATAATCATTGTACTTGTTTAGAGGCCACAAATAGGAGGGTTTCCCAATAAATTAGTCCATTCATTGTGAAGAACTGGACGCAAAATGCAAAATGCATGCACCTAAAGGTTCAAGTAAAGCTCCTTAACTGGAGTGGCCTAAGGGAAAGACTAGGCTTTTTGATAGACGTAAACTTATCTGATGGTTAATTTACCTAGTTTTTCTTGTCTGCTAAAAGCGGTAAATCATCTGGTCAAGGAGATATATAAAAATAAAGTTTTTAAGCCTATGAGTAGGACTGGCAGACTACAGGTGCTTAGGCTTGCTGTTTCCGTCTTTCCCCTGCCTAATGTTTTATCATAATCTCTTTATCTTCTTTTGCGGCGCGATTTCCTGCCTCTTCACCTTGCTAGTCTGCCTTATCCTTAAAAAAGATAAGGCCAAAAATGCATGCCAGAATAAGTGCATAATTCTTTGTGGGGAAAACCCGGCTCGGATGAACTGTTTGTAGTCACAAACGGAGCCCGAGTATATAGCCATATTTTATAAACAAAAGGTTGATTAAAAGTATTTTTAGCTAAGCATAGTCGCTTTCCACTCAGGGAGTACTTTGATACCCGGCAATCATTTTGGAAGGATCAATATTTTTAATCTTGTCTTGGCACCTCATTTGACCCTACTACGTTTATTTAGCATGTAAGCGCAGAGTTTTGGAGCGTTAAAGATTTTTCGCTGCTGGATTGAGCTTAGGCGGAACACGATTGATGCCGTACAAGAGGACAACTTTCGATAAACATCTATCCGGCTCCTGTTAATGGCGCCCATTTCGAATATCATTTGTGTCATAAACTAGTAAAATGCTAATCATTACGTTTTTAGCGGAACAGCTACATGTACATGCATTTAGAAGACAATCAATTGGTGTGTGTCGATCTTAAAAATTCCAGTTAAAATGCTCAGAGGCTAATACCAAATACTGTTGTTTTTCGTAATCTTTATAGTTGTTTTTCAACATCCTACTTTATTGCGCTTATCAAAGTACAGTTTGCAACTTTCGTGATTAAACCATGTTTGAATGCCACTGGAATGCTATAGACGTGTAGGACTATGCTCTTCGAAGCAGCAGTATACAAAGAATACCTTATTTAAAACTGGAACTCGGTGCGGGAAACCAGTAACATCACAGTGATTGAGGCCATTTCAGGGCCTGCGTTTATGGTGATTTTAGCATAAGTGAAGTTGAAATAAACAAGCGGCGCATACCATCAGACCTAAGTCGTGGGGTAAGTTGGTGCGCGTCATGATGCGTGGATGTGGCGCCGCGGCATCACATGTCGCATTTACAAACACAAGGTGCTCTCATTTGATCACTGCGACTTACTTCAACTGAGCGATAGACAGATTTCACAGTGTAACACAGAGCTCCTAAGTCGAAATCGATTTTGCCCGGATCAACTCAACAGACACACTAACCAAAGCCCATCTCGTTTCACGTTAGAAGTAATTATATCAATTCTACTGTGAGACTCAAAATAGGTGTGAATGATTTCACCTTGCTTGGACGATTTTCTCCGCCCGCAATAGGTGTTGAACATCAGCACAATAAGTTCGTTAGAAATGGTTCTGTTTAACTTTATCGTGCACAGTTATTACGCATTCATTTAAAATACTATGCCGCCGTCTTGTTGGAATAGCTAAACTTGTGTCCTAATATTGTGCCCCTATCGGGTAGATTGAAGAAGATCTTTAAAATATAAGAATTTGAAGCATAAGGCATTTTCTTTATTTTGCGACAAAGAGCGAAATCATTGTAAAGTTGACGGAAACGGTCCACGCAAGCGAATGAAGCAAGAACAACAGAAGGCTGCATTTGTCAGTAGCTTTCTAATCGGTGGGATGCGCTAAAAAACAATTAAACATGAATGAATGACACTGTTTTCTTGCACTCACCATGAAAGCCTAAGTTGGAAAAAAGAGGCTTGGTAAGCTTGCATGATAGCCAGTGAATTAAAACGACCCAAAATTGTTGCCATTTTGCACTTACGCACAAGTAAGCTCAAGCAGACCACATTGCCATGTTGGACGGAATGGATCCTGGGGCAGATCTGCCGTCCGCGATAACGCTTTCTACGTTTCCTATGTAAACAGACATTTCATTCTTCGGTATAGTGAAACATATTACAATGGCATTTGTCAGCTTACCTTTGGGCAGGGTTTTAATGGCCCCATGGTATATTTCGGCAATGCTCTCATTCGTCATCACGTCCACAAACACTTCATATTGAGTGTTGGCCTCCAACCCCTCAAGAGTGAGTCGCCCCTGTGAGAACTCTACTCTTTTACTCTTGAGTAAGGGAGGGCGTGAAGCTGTGACCGCAGTCATCCAGCTCTTGCACATCCCAAATTAACGTAATGGCTTTTGGCTTTGCGCAACATAATTGGAAGTATGCCGGAAGCGGTTCTTTTATCGCATCTACAAAACAAGAAAGCACTCATTTTTAATGGCAATCATGCAGCTGTTCGAAATCCATTGGGAAAGAAAACGTACAACATTTAATGTTAATATATTTACAACGATGGCGGCGAGCAGCATGACGTAAACTATGTTTGCCTTTAAGCCGCAGCAAGGTACATGCTCACTGTGAACGTTAACATTTGACACGAGGATGTAAAACATAACGATGAGCACAAGTAGCAAGAGATGCTTCTTATTAATGCGTGAGTATAGCTCAGTTTTGTTGCAGTCCCTTTCTTGGCAATGTACCTTATGCCATTGGATCAGGCTATAAGCCCTTACCATCCAATGACTAGTTATTCTCAATGTACGACGAGTGAAATGGAACGATGTAGCATGGATAAAATATCACTTTCTTTGTTTCCTATATGAACAGACACGTCATCCTTCGGTATGATGAAACACATTATAATGGTGCTTGTTAGCTCACCAGTGGGCAGGGTTTTAATGAATCCATGGTATATTTCGGCAATGCTCTCATTCGTCATCACGTCCACAAACACTTTACATTGAGTGTTGGCCTCCAGCCCCTCAAGAGTGAGTCGCCCCTGTGAGAACTCTATTCTTTTACTCTTGAGTAAGGGAGGACGCGAAGTTGTGACCGCAGTCAGTCTAATCTGGTTCGCGTATTGTTCACCCAGCTCTTGCACATCCCAAATTAACGCAATGGTGTTTGACCCCGTGCAGAACAATTGGAAGTGTGCAGGAAGTGGTTTCTTTACTTCGATTGCATCTTCTGCAAACAAGAAAGATATATCCTGCTTAGCGGAAATGTTGCGGTTATTATTGGTCACTTAGAAACGGAATCATTGAACCCCTTCTGTTTTAACAATGACAGAAGTAGTTCCAAGAGATATAATTACTCATTAATCATCTTTAAAATGCAAGATTTATCCCACATGACCCTTTAAGGACAAGTATTCGTGATCATTAGCCCATGATAGATGAGTTTGAATTGTGATAAAATCATGATGCAACTGAGGTAGGAATGCAGCCTCAATGAATGCTCATTTAATACGCTTAATTCGTGTGACATGCTAGTCATTTGCTATCAAATGCCACTGCCAATCAGCTTAAGATGCAGCAAACTTTAAGCAGTAGGTAGAAAATGTGGGGGAAAATTAAGGAAATGTGGGCGAGCGAAGCGCAATCGACCATAACGGTTCGATTAAGAACGGAAGCAATAAATCGGTGTAGGTGATGCGTAAACGCTGGTCATTGTTAATTAGAAGAATGCAACTCACCACCCAGTCCTATGTGACTCATCGTCAAGAGTGTAATTGCCAGCAGCATAAAGTAGAGATGAAAAGACATTGCCAACGAAGAATTGAAGTGGAGCTCAAATCATGGGGTACTTATAGCAATGAGCGTTATTACACCAGCCTATCAAATGTATGCCCTTGAACTGCACGGCGACTCCTCCATGCACACTGTAGCTGGTTGTGAAATGGTGTGATGATTTATGTTTGTGAATCAGTAGCCTGCTACCACATGCGTTATCATCAGAATGCACGGACGTGAAGATTGAAGTGACATGTAAGGCCTAATTACGCCATTGGTCTCAAGTTGACTTTCTTGTCAATGGCGAGAGAGATGCTATGATTAGGCAGCTTTGAGACATAAAGTCGGTTAGGAAAGCACACCTTACAGGCGAACGTCCCTGCAGTACTAGTTGAAAGGTGTAACAGCCTTCTTTGTCCCAGCAACGCATCTGGCAAATTCTTGTAAATATGCAAAAAGAAATTGATTTCCAGATGAAGAAATGCAAGGAGGCAATATTCGACAAAAGAGCAGCTCCAAAAACGATTTTGTTGATGATACTAGTCCTTTAAAACTCCATAGTAGTCAGCGATATGAGGTAATAAATGAGAAAAATGCGCAGAAATAGGCGGTAGAGAAAAAGATGTGTAAAGCCATTCAAAAGATTAGGAGCGCCATCTATTGACAGACCCGCAACTTTAGCTTCACTACAGTGACGGTCTCCGAGAGAAGTAGACTTTGACTAACGAATGTGTATGCCTCACTTCACTTTAATTTCCGATTCACCATGCATTCTGAAATGCAATGCGATGGACTTCGATGCTGTAGCATAAATTGACTTCCATAAACATGCGCTCATAATGGTTGGTGGAGAGATGCGGCTTCCTCATTCGTCTTTACTACTGCCTTGATGCACATCAGCATATTATGTGCTGTGGGTTGAAATGGGGTGTAACAACACTTGATTAATCCTAAAACGTGCCTAAACCCTCAGCACCTTATGCGACAATATAAAATTTAATGCACATATATGTGGAGTAAGCCTATTCCCCAGTTACAGGCATTTAGTTATATTTCACGGTATAGAATGGTATGAAAGCGCTGCGATGTTGCGAGTCTCCATGGACGGAAGATGAGCGAAATTAGGCCGCATTCCTCCCTATCTAGGTGGACAACATATCCTATACTACCAATTTCACGCATCACGAAATGTATTGGTTTTTGCGAAAAAACCTGCTGAAGTTTTGGTTTTCTATTACGCTAAACACTCCATCTGCAGAATTGCACCATTTGCTTGCACCTTCAACCTCGCACCGGTCTGTCAATTATGGGTGTGGGTCTCGGCAATGCCACAACTTGTAAGTGACCAATCAGTGTGGAGGGTTAATCTTGACCGCATTGATGGCATATGATAGCCCTCTGTTCTGACACCAAGCATCTTACCCATCGCAGCGCATTTGTGCACGATTTTGTGAGATTCTAGTAGAGACGAGTGCTTGTGGTGATTACGTCGGTCTATTAGCATTATCTGGATAATCCCCATTCAAATAGCATCTAAGCATTTACCTTCTTCTTCTTCACGATTCCCGCTTCTGTTGGCATAGGTTGACCTGGTACATCTGAACAACCGAACTCAGGTCAGCCTTTGGAAATGGCATACATACACGACTGTCCACTCCCAGTCTGACTGTGTTCAGTTATCAGTGGCTTTTGGGCGGGTGAGAAATGAGGTTGAGACAATTGGAATTGTCAGCGTTGGTGTCCAAAATCCGCAATTGCAATCAAGAGCCGAAAGAGTAGCTCATGCTTAACATGGGTTCCCCAGAATTGCATAGACAAGATTGCCCCGCGGGCACCGATTTGTTACCAGAATTGGTCGGTGGATTGATAGTTCACTATGATGGAAAAATGACATCATCTAGCACGCCTTAGCTGCACTTTAATGCATTTTTACGTGAATCCACACACAAAGGCATTTCTTCGAGCCTTATTTTACTCTCCCCGGAAGTTGTCACCACGAGATGGATTAATTTAACCTGAAACTTATTTGCCTAGTACATTTGCCAGTTGCTTCAATAGTTTGACTTTATGTCGAAAAGGGAGCATGGAATGTGTGCCGACGAGGAGGGATGTAGACAACATGAGTGGGGAATTAAGCCTCAACGACATGTATGTGCCTACGCGCCTACGGTACATGGAACAATTCGACTAACAATTCTTCGCCCTATCGAGTTTCTCCTTCCATGGCTGCTAATCAAAGAGTTGAGCATCTAAACTATGGTGGATTGGAACCAATTCGGTTTCCTAAATAAAATAAAATAAAAGTGTGAGAATTGTCTCTTTAAAGAGCCACTCACAAAATGGCTGTCCTCTGATAAGATTCAAAGTAAATCTATGGCAATGCAATCCAAATTTGACTGAATGTCTATAGAAGAGTGTCAAACAGTAAAGGTAGATTGGCTTTAACGAAAGATATAGAGTAATTTTGTCTCTTATGCTAGACTGATTCGCAGACAGAGATACCACAAGACCGCCCTGCCTGAGTGACGGAGACGAACAACGTGTCTGAAAGTTGGGTAGGTGCGTGCGTGCGTGATAGCAGAGTGGTCAATGCGAGGTGGCGGAGGCACAGCGCTCTAGAGCCTCACGCATCAGGTTGACCTTAACCCTGTATTGATCACTAACACATTTAACACACATCTCTATGTGATACTAACCGATCCTGGGGAATTGTGCGAAGGTGCTGAGACTCACAATTTTCTAGAATGTTGCCGCGATTATGACAACGTCTTGTTAATAAAACAAAGTTGGGCATTTTGATGGTGCAAGCATTCCAAAAGTTTTCATGCCATCAAGCATGCTGAGAGTTTTAAATTCACAGTGAAGCATCCATAATTCAAGATTATCCGATGCCGTGTGTGGTTTGCCATTATCACATGCACAGTTGTTGGCCTCCATGCCTGCACATCGATCTCTACCGTACCGTTTCCTTCTACCTCCTCTACCAGTATAGACCTGATCACTGACTTTTCATATTGCTACATATTTCTGAATGGTTTTGATCGGACACCGTGCACACTTTGTCAAGCAATTTGGTGGTCTTTAGCGATTGTCCTACCTCACGTATTTTAAGAAGGCGGCTGTGCATAATTGAAATTAACGAGTGTTACCTCTATAAAGTGCTCTACTTGCTAGAAGATAGGTTTACATACCAGCGAATGAACTTAGAAATGTGTGATTAATATGACTGAGGAAAAGCAGTGTACGCAAGACTGCCAAACATCGCGCAGTGAGTGTAAGCTTCAAACCAGCATTCAGTCGATATCAGTGTGAAAACTGATAGCTCCAATCGAAATTGTTTGTTTGCTTTCAACCATGCGGTTTAGAGTTTAAATTGTGGTTCAAAAGGCGTAAAGTGGACACTATTTCCAAACAGATTAATCCAGTTCTTTTTATCAGTAGTTAAGGAGGCAAGCACGCTGCTGATACTATGACAACCTAAACCAGCATTGACGTGCCTGTTGGGGAATGATGAAGCAGTAGAGAATGGACAAATGGAGAAAAATCAGCGAAAGCATATAATCAATTCGCTGACACGTAATGAGCAAAGGCGGCTACAATGTTGAGATGCATTAATGGTAATGATTAGGCTGGAAATCGAAGAAAACTGATTCCACTGCAAAACTGTCTGTGTTATGTTCTCTCATCTGGGCACACTTTTGCGTGCGCCCAAGGTTCACACTTCTTTTACCCATCACATTTCATTATTAATGCAGATGGGATCGAGAATGTGTCGCATCAGTGTTGCTCACTGAGTCGCTACAGCGTGACAGCCTTTTCCACTTCTGTTTCGTTAACCGAGAGATGCTTTCCACTTAACGACCTCTCCTTTAGAATCCGTTCAAACTCAAGATAGAGAGCTGCAAAACACTGTTTTAAGTCCCGTAGTTAGGCATTTTACACTAAGAATGTGTTTGTTATCTCTCTGACTGTGATAATATCGGTGAACCCACAACGTATCTGCCACGTTGCAGCTAGCGTGAGTGACTCTTACTGACCGGCTTTCTGGCATGTGACTATACTGTGATGCTTTGCAAAGTTAATCAAGCATGTGAGCCAACTAACTGATACTAATAAGTCTCCACTGACTAAAGGACCGCTTTACAATTTCTCAGGTCTTCAAACTGGCATGTGTGTGTAAAATTGAAATTGGCATGCACTGACACAAGGATGTTTGGATCCACCTCGAATAGCAGAATGGAAACTATCGACCAACCCTCAGACTTGGACTGCCAATATTTCTTCTCATAGCATTTTGCATATTAATGGCGAGACAGAAGACTTACTTCAGCGTGTCTTACCGACCGAACTCAGTCATCTCGTTAAAAGCGCCTGCATTGTTGTACAACAGGATGGTATTGTATGTGGTGGCAAAGTCTGTTTCGCAGTTCGGGCAAAATGTACCGCGTGAATGTGCGGTGCAGGTGGAATTGGCTAAAGTGTGGTTCACTGAAATGGGTCAGGCTTCGACTACTTAATACTTTGGTGGCAAAACTAAAGGCTGATACGTTTGTTGTGGTTCAGCATCATTTATTCCACGCAAGCACTTGATGGAACTCTAAGTGCAGGTGCATCACGTTGTGGTTCAGCAGAGGCATGGCAATATTTGCAGAACACAAAAAATTCCAGCAGGCCATAATCATTATGCCAAAATGAGTGAGCACATAGCTGAATGTGTGAGAACGTAAGTGCTTTCCATGTTTGGGTGACCGTTATCACTCCCCAAATTAAACGCAGTCCAACTACAAATTAGTGGTGCTGACTCTTGTAGCATCAAACTTCCCTACCTTTAGTAAAGGAATGTAAAGGACACATTCTTGTCCAGCAACACAACGTGCTTTTTGACTTGCTTTTATCAGCAGATTTCCTTTGGATGGTGCCAAATCGCTACTTAATTCAACGGTGTCTGATTCCTTGCATGTTGCTTGTTGACTGTGTAGACGACGTTATTTCTTAAGGTCGTGAAGTGCAAACAGGCATGCATGAAGTTGGGCGTGATTGCGGTGAGTAATTCTAGCGTATTGACCTGCCTTATTGAATTTGATTTTAAGGGTTTAACAAGCATTAGGTATCGCTGTGTTTGATCGCATTAATTCTGCTTGCTCAAGTGTCGAGATTTCCCGCTTTCCCGACCACATAATTAAAGCATCCTTAATATTGGTCTAGCATTACAGGTACTGCACCAGGACCATGCCACCTTAAAACTAAGAGTTATGCATGCATTCCATTTGCGAGATCAGCAACTGTGAATAACACCGCCAGCCGACAGGACGCTTTCCATTACGGATTGACAAGTAAAGTTGACACATTCTTGAGTTAGTCGAAATTCTACGAACCCCTGCATGACACTGCACGTAATTACCTTTCCTCTTCTCACAATCCTAACCAGTCCGAAGACTCAAGTCACTTCTTGTTTCGCCTCTATTAGTTATGCACATTGTTTGTAAGATAGTGGCATCAACATAGGTCAACTTGGCAAGTGAATCATGTTACCTTGGTACTTCAGTCAGGTGAAGGTATTCGTACATTGCCTTGCCATTCGACGTATTGCATGTGGCATCATTATGTGCAATGCAATCCACGGAAGCGCGCCTTTGGATGTGTAATCGTCAAGGCGCGTTTCATTGGATAAGATGGAATTCGGTGGGAGCAGATTGGTAGCGCAACTGGCGAAACTAATTCAAAAAGTGCACTTCACGAACACATAACTGAAACGGCAATGCTAGCGATTTCAGCAGGACATTGTAATTTGATGTTATTACACGCAAATTTCCAAGTTCCAAATGTTGTCACCTTAACCTCGCATGTGATCGAATGCAGGTAACATTCCCTTATCACAACATCGTTTCAGAATTGATTTTAGACCCATTTTTTGATGCATAGCTGTTTACTTCTCCCTGTGAATCGAAGGATAACACTTGACACTCAATGACGCATAACATCAATAGGGATATTTTGCGCGTGACCAACATTGGATTTTTTTCAAACTTCGACATATGCCTTTGTGGCCTCCTTCTCGATGAGTTAGTCTATTGGCAATAAGCTGTCAAATTTCATCACCGGTCCATAACTGCTAGCTCTATTCGTCAATGTACCAGGAAGTTTGCAAATTTTTTTAAGTTACTGCAGAATATTGCACTGAAGCTTTAGTAAAGCAGTGCATCGACTCTAATGGCGATAGTATGACAGGTTTTCTAATAGTTTAAGGTATCCACAAACTAGATGTCGCTGAACAGTCATCCGCACTACTTGACATGATTGTTCACCTGGATGCAGTTCATTCCAAGGAATGTAAAAGTGATTATGGTGATTGAGAAAGAGGCAACTGATATTTTGTACCTTAGTTTAGTAAATTGTTAGTGTTAGCAGCTGGATTTTCGAGCAACTCTTATTATTTGGGCTTACTATTTAAAGTGGATATCCGCGCCACTGTGTTTCATATACCCATGCATGCTTTGGCCAGGAAATTTTTCTTAACTTATCACTGATTGAGTCTCTGTGAGTAGAAGTTTAACAACTTAGCTATCGCTTTTCTCTCCACCCGTGAATGCAACGATGACCGTGTGAGTGGTTCAAATTGACCTCCATCCAATCATGCATTGGTAATGTGATCCTGCACGAAATTATCCGAGCATGGTGGTGAACCTGTTACCACTGAAGCAAATTCTCTATGGCTTGAAGGGCTACTCGTTTGCTTATTAACTGCCATCAACTTGCTCCCCATGCAGTGGTGAGCATTGGTGTGTTGAATTATAAGGCTGGTAGAATCAAATTGAAGTAACGGATCAAAAAATCCTCTTCATTGCTAATTCTATTTTTACTTAATAATTGCAGGATGGAGGTTCCAACTCAGGTGACTGTAATGAATACTATCTGACGGCGTGGAAGTCCCCAAGATGACTAGCGAGCCCTCCCTACGGAAGTGTCAAGGACTCACCAGATGGATAACGCAGTCACAATCGTAATGCGTACAGCATTTCTTCGGGGGCCTGATGCGACTAATAATGCAGCTCATGCATATTTAGTGCAGCAGCACTTCTTGATTCAAGCAGGCTACGATAGGGTCGATTCTTATTTGCTGGGGACCAATCGGCAAATGCAACGTTTGGGCCATAAGCCGAAGCAGGCGTTCCTTATTCGACATCATGTGTTGATAAAGGGCTAAGGAAGAGGGCGAAATGTATGATATTGTAGAGTTGCTCGGACCCAAATGCGGTTAGAAAGCTTCCATTGGAACCCAACTGCTTCTCCTTGTATCAAAGGGCTTCGGAATCATTTTCGGCTGAAGTTTGGTAGAAGTTGTCAGAAAATTAACTGGCAGAGACATTTGTGCGACGTAATCTATTTTAATGTGCTGCCATCTAAGAGTGGGGGATCAACAAGTGGAAAGAATCTACCTCTACACTCAATGAGCCATGTAAAGATTAACCAAATTGGAGGTGCTAAGGTAGCTGCGCACCTTCGAAGCCATTCTAGATGGTGCGCCAGTAATTTTACATTGTGAGCAAGTTAGTGCCAGCCATTATCGGAGTAAGGCAGCGTGGATTTGATGTGCGTCGAAGATGCAGGGGCTCAAATAATCGGCAGCAGGAAGACGTCAACACATTGCTGCAAAGTCACCTGGTAATCATAATTACCGGATTTACCATTGTCTACCCATTACAAATTCAGTGGAATGAAATAGCACCTCAGAAGTCTTTATGCATAGTAAATACTCACTGCAGCAATGACATTCGTACCACTGTCTGTTCACTGCTAATGAGCAATCATATGGTCTGACGCAAGCTGTTCCTCAAATGACTGTTGGCAGATGGATTTGTTTAATGTGCATCGATCAAATCATCGAGGAGTGGGGGAAATATTGCTGCGTGAAATAACTGCGTGCAGCTCCCAGGAGGCAAATCATTCTGATAAGTTTATTTTGGAACCGCCTACCATCGGTTGCAAAGTGCGGCAAATTTTAGGTCGTGCGATTCAAAACTTGAACACAACTAGAAGTTGACGAAAAGAGGAAACTTATAGAGTTTGCGCAGGCTAAGTCTGACTATGTCACTTATGCTACAAGTCGCTATATCCTTTTACGCGCTTCTTTCGAAATTCATTTACGCCTTCCGTGTGGCTGTGCTGGGCAGTTTATCTTCTGAGAGGTGTTACTTTTGCTAGTAAGTGCACAACAGAGGCAAGGAAATGTACAATGCATGGCATCGTTTGACCGACGGAAGTTATTGGCAAAGGCTTAGCATAAACAAATTACGCTTGATCCCGAGACCCTGAAGCTAAATGCCACATGCATATACCATCATTTTGTCTTAGTCCAAGAATTTTTATTTCTTGTAGAGTTATTGACATCATGACTACTTGACAACGGAGCTACACGAATGGAACACCTAAAGTACATAATATTAGAGGTAAATTCAAGTACCCACCTAGCTAACCACACCTTTTTAGCCTCCCCTATGTGCTCATCCACTTCGAGGTGCCATCTTTACGATGCATCAACTTGTCGAAAACTTCATAATCCCATTATGTGATCAAAATCATCGTCACTAAGATCCATTGCTGCTTCTACAAACTACGTATTTCACTTAAAAGTCACATGCTTAGACAGTTCATCACAAGTCCGGAAATTGTCAGATGGGAATGACTCATTGCTCAGGGCAGCGGCCATCCTCACTTTGTTAATTGTCCATTAAATCAAAGTTACATGTACGATAAGTATTCAAATTGAACGGCAAGGGCTTAATGTGGATTTCGGTGCAACTGCACTGCTAAGATGATACCTTAAGAAATCCTAAGGAAGCCCCTGAGGTCTGAGAACACAATACTTTTCTTCTCTAGGCTGCCTTCGGATAAATGTTTCTGCTAAATTCACTCAATATTAAAAACATCGTTTGATCTTTGGTAAACTCTAGATCTATCCTACCCCAGCACTATCTCTACAGAATGCAAAGCAACCACCAGACAGCGTTCAAAGTTGCGAATGCGTCACATCATCTATGATTCTGCCTTGCAACCAACTGCAAACCTACAGAACGACTCATTGCGAGTAAATCAGAAGAGTGACCAGAGTGAAGGCTGAAGCAGAAGCACAATCAGAAAATAAGAAAAAATTGTTTAAACCCACCAGGTATGAAGGCCCTTTGCGTCAGGCATCTGGTGGGCAGATACACGTGGATCTAAGGCAGGCGCACATCTCCTCCTACGGTGGTGGTGGACGTCGGGTATTACGTCCACCTCCGATGGTGGTTGCTTGCGACGACATTGGAGATAACGAAAGTAGGCATAGGATCTAATGTCTAACGTCATCGAAAAAGTAGCCGGACAGACCAAATTTTTATACAATGTGGTTGAGAGCAGCTACAGCTGCGTAAAACAGCAAGGCATGTTTTATTCTCATTACCGGAGCCAATAACAATTAAATGCCCCATAAGGAAAAGTCACTTTATAAACTTGGCTTTCTACCTTTGAGTCAAGAGTAATAAATGATAACTCCCTCCTCCCGCGACCAACGTGTTTCCTTCTAACTAACGCCGCCTGTTTGCAACATGCAACCACAAGTAAGAAAATGCAGTAAGAGAACGATGGTGCTGCAATGAAAAGCATTCTATTCGGCTCCATAAGTAGAAGTGAAGAATCAATTTAACAAAATGAAAAATGGAAGGACTTTACAAAATGTGAGAAATGCATTCGGTTTTTTCTTCAAATTAGCTCCTTCTTATACCTAGCCATGTGAATCTCAATACAGACGATACTAGCACGAAGTGACCAGACAGGATAACTGCAGCACTTGAATGCAACTTTAAGTCAGTTCTTCAAAATCGAAAAGTTTTGCATTTAGGAGAAACCGTTGCACTAAACCTTTGCATAAAGAATTATTCAGCAGAATGAAGAACCAACATGGCAAGGACTCGCATTGGCATTAGCGTTCAATGGTCACCAAGGGGAGGTTTACATCCGCTTACTGACATGCTGGCTCAAAAACGCGTGTTTTATTGACACACTGTGCTTAGCGATTGTTAACTGGCTCAGATTTGATGCCTTCGCCATCCGCTCGCATTACCACTGCTGTCTAAGACATATATTATGAGTATTTTGCGAATGACTGGAGAGTCTAGACACATGGTAACCAACAAGGCCTCACTACTTTCCGCTAGTAGCCACTTTATGAAAGCAGACAGCATGCCCCATACTTCATTCATCGGTTTAGTTAGATAAAGCACAAAACCTCCAGTAAAAAGCTAAGTCTGTCAAAACTAGCAGCAGAAGACGTATTTAGGAAATCCAACGCACAAAAGCAGAAATAGTTTACCCACTTAGTTGCGAAGTCTAATGCTCAATCACAAGAGGACAGAGTTACCGATTCTTATTCATTGTGATGAGGACAGCCAACTTTTTTCATACATTGTGCCTTCAGCCATTCGATAACCAGCCAAAACTCGCCGAAACGAAAACCAAGCAACGCGATGCCTCGGCAAAGGTTTGATAAAGTCGCCAGTGACGTTACTCTGGTAATTTTATAATTACGCTGCACAATTTTTGAGATTAGTGCTCTCACTGTGTTCATTAAAGCAAAGTCAACTAATCTGATGCTCTTGCTTTAGGTAATGGTTCCAATTCACTTCGTTACACTCGATGATTTTGTTTACAAATAACAATTTTCGCGAATAACACGATTAGGTTTAGAACGGTTTTCTTGCTGCAAGTGGGAATGCTGATTTATCGCTCCTTATAAATGCTTTTATAACTGATACGTCCAACTCAAAGCCTCATTGCAAATTCACTAAGCTTCATAAAATATGTGAATACTGAAAAATGAGCAAAAGAATATTTCGGCAAGGTCTTTAAAGAGCCGTCAAAGCTAGGGCTGCTCTTATACATTTTTTAGCATGCAAACTGCATTAATTTTAGCTGCTAAGAGTCATCGCTACACGCATTTAGCTGTCGATCTTATAAAATAAATTTTCTGGTTATGCACGCCTCTTTTTGGAAGGCTTATGCAGAGAGGATTAGGCATGCTCTAAGAAGGTCGCCTGCTCGTTGATCACATGACTAGTGTGCGAACGAGCTCTTACTTGTGTAGATGAGGATAGTACCTGAAAACTTAGGTAACGAAAACTCCATTTATATAAAATCATGATTCTGAGTCAAGTCGACAGCGAACTGTGGCTCATGTTGCCATGGTGTATCGTAAGGCACGTATGACGGAATCCAAATAAAAGGAGAATTTGGGGAATGCGTTGAGCTGCATTATCAGGAGCAGCTCTCGGGCTTGTAAAAGTCGTCTAGTACAGCGATTGGACCTCCGAAAGAGGCCACAGCAGGGCACCGATTCGGGATTGATGGTGGCGCATGGCTGTTAGGTGGAAGCACCAATACAACCTACAATAGCGGATTGGTATGTTGGGATCCCTCAGTAAGTTTTAAATGCATTTGTCCTCTCGTACGCTACTGTGGATTTTGCTGAGAGGCTAATGCTTGTTATACAGCTCTGCTCAATGGATAGAAAATTTATGTGTCTGCGTCAGGTTGATTTGTTCGTGGATAGAATCATGTAAGGCTTACTTTAGATTATTTATCACTCGATCAGGAATTTATTTATAAACGTATGCATAATTAGGTATTGGGAGCATTAAATAGTGTTTCAACTTAGGATGACGATGCTGCAAGCATATGTTCAACACTGTCCTTAGTACTCTGGTAGCAGCGGTCACTTTTGTCTCACAGCACCTTGATACCGCGGAGTGGCAGGAGTTGCTTAGAGATGCAAGAGCAAAACACAGCAGCCTGCCTTTATTTTCGGCCAAAGCGTGGTTTAGACCACTGCCGCCACGCAGCAGTATTAAGTAGGCTAGTAGTACCGCATCACCTATTTTGCATCAGCTTTGGCCGCTGTTTCAGTTCACATCAAGTGAACTACACACCCTCACTGGTGCTACAAATAAATTGTTTGTTCATCCCTCTTTCCCATATTTAAATGTACTGATACAACTGTTGTGAAGTCTGTGGCAACACCACCGGGTTCTTTTCATGGCGCTGCACAGTTTTGCACAAATCATTATCAATTATTTCATTTTGCAACATTTGAATAAGTCCATCTTAACAGCTCCGGTTCACTTCTGTTCAGCATGTGGATTCACTCCAAAGGTATAGTTTCTCTCTCTCCTTCCCATATGCAGCATGTCTTCACCATGATGTGTGCTGAAATTGAGGAGAAGCAGTTTTGCCAGTGGAGTCCATTTCTATGCCTGGGTAAATGAGTTGCCTCAGCGAATGGCATCTTCATGCTCAATTATTAAGAGCGCAATTAACACAGTCAGCTCCCACTGTTATTACTCAGAGGCAGTAAGGTGACAATGCTAGTTAAAGGAAACTAGTAAAGCAGATTTAAATCCAGCAACCTAATAAACGCATATGAGTTATGGCAATAATATTGTTGATTGGCTTGAAAGTTAATTTGCGATACAAGACCAGCAGTCAAGTAATAATCCGTCCTACCAGAAACTCAATCTTGAATTCCTCTCTGAGAGTTTATTTCGGCTAGGAAGTTTGCCTAATGAATAGCGCATTTATGAGAACTTACTTCATTGCGTGTGCAGTCGAACAGCGACCGATGAGCACCTTTCTGCCTGCTAAGACCAACCTAAATTTCAAAACGCCAAGGGGACTTCCTAGTTTATCAGGCATGGATAAACACTGCTACCATAGGCGTTTTTAAAGAATCTCGATTACAAAGGGATTCGACATGCCATCTAACTTTAGCCGAAGCAAAGGCATCAAATAAAGACCAACTAGTTGAATGGTAGGAAATCACTCCTTATTAGAAACCTTCTGTTACTAGGATCAGCGAAACAGCTGCTATACAGCAACGACAATCTAGAGTCGTCATTTGGGTAGCTAGTGAAATTTGAAAACAATGAACTCAAAAAGATGCAGCCATGGCAAAACAATGCAAAGATGGAAGCAGGATGTCTTAAGCAAACATCAAACAACATCAAAGCAATGAAGCTGGTGTTTCCACGCAGCCTGACTAAATTATGCACCGAAGGAATTATGCGTAATTTAAATGAAATTTAAAGGCCAGCGCAGCAACCCTTAGGGACTGTAAATTAAAGTCGCGCAAAACTGCACGTTTTTTAAATGTTAAAACTACTACTCTTTAGGTGATAAGAAGGAGCAACTGTCTTTCACCTGGCTTCTAGGTTTTACAAATATTTTAAATACCACCACGACAGTGGCTGCATCAATGTAGAGCAGCGAACGGTTCGAGCTCCAATGCGTACCATCTTCACTGTCGTGCGATGTAATCGGACGTCTGGTTAAGGACTGATCCAGAAGGTCTACCCACTTATTAATCACATTCGCTTCATGCTCCGTCACAAATTCTCGTACAACTCACCCTTCTCATGACCAGAATGAATACCTGCACCTGTGGACCGTGCCTAGCGCAATTCAGAAGCTTTATCTTATTATTAGCACACTTGGACCATGTGCACCACTGTAGGAACATTATAGTTTTGAATTTAACACTTCTATGCAACAGCACCTTATATGCCTTGTACATGAACGCATACATCATTCAAAAACATGAATTTATGGAGAAGTATGTGTATTAATGCATAGGGATGTGGAGTTAGGTCATGAAGAGTTTATTTGTACAGGGTGGGATAATGCCTGTATTAATGCAAAAGATGAAGACCTGTGTAAAAGGCGGTTAAATTAGGCAAATCGCAGCACAGGTTTAGCATCTCATTTTAAATGTTTCATATATTTCAGTAAGGTTGATTCTCAATTGTCCGAATTGCACAAGGTACTGCGAATCCCTCGGAATGCTCCTACGTCATCAGAGGGGTGAGAAAACTTACAAATTCACCATCATCTTTTCATTCAGTCAGCATGCATGTTAAAATTAATACAAGTGCATTCTTTTGAACCTCAAAATTAGCTTGGCAGCACAATGTGTGCTACAGTTGTCGCGCTCACTTCGAAGACTTTGATTTACTCATCCGCCATTCCATCGATTCGCATATTTGTAAGTTAAAGTCCATTGAGCTTCAATTGAATTAAGTGTGCTCAGCTCCTCGGCTATAGCACTAGCAGTTTATGCCAACTCTTCCCAAAATTGTTTTGCTGTGCCACACTGCAGTCATAAGGATGGAGAATTCAGAAGTACGCCTTCACTGCACAGAATGCTACGCAGAATTTGTGACGCTGGAGGCTTTAAGCGAACACATGCGTTCACATCATTTCTGTAGGTACTGCTTCATTTATCAGGCCTATTTTGCAATAATTGCATGCTGAAACGCCTTAGCTTCTTCTACTTTGCAGGTGTTTGGCTCTCAATGCTTGCTTAGAACGCAAGTTGATGCTATTATATTACCAAATTTGTGAGTTCTCGTGAGTCTTTTCCTTATATTTTACATGGAACTGGTGGCTTAGTAAGCAAGAACAATCACTGATGAAGGTTATTAGTATGCTGCAAAATGATTTTGTGGCAGGTCTTACACAAGCAGATTTACCTGTGTAAAACCAGTTAGGCGTTGCCTGGCTGACAATTTTGAGCAAACAATTCATCACGCAACGTCAAATCTCATTGGTAGCTTAGGCAGGAATATACAGAGACACGGTGGTGTCATGTGACCAATAGCCGAGTGTAATTATAGATGTACTGCACACCTAAATGCGAACATGACAAGATGCACATTCTTTTTTTCTGTTTCAGTGCGATCCGGGAAGTTGCCTTAGTACTCAGCTGTGAGCTTTGCTAGTAGACTTACGCTCAAAAAAGGGGGAGAACCTCAGCCTTACTGCTATCATTTTGTTCTGGTTGGTGCTATAGGTGCGATGGATTTTAGATAAAATGTTATAAGACCAATTTATGCATTTTCTGGTCTCTAAGGTACTTATCGCACAATTCCGCTGTGACAATCGCTTTGAATGAGGAAGAAATGGAAGACGAATTAAAGGGGTAATAGTAAGGCAGGCATACTAGACGTGGTTGCTGCTTTTGAGGAAAGTAGACGCAGAAAGAAATGTCTTTGTCACAATTTTCCAATATATAGCGGCTAGAGTGTCAATGCATCCATGAATTAGAAAAGGTTATCTTGGCTTTGCTGTAATGAAGTTGGCCTCAGAAAACAGAAGGGTGCTCATCCAGCACTGCTCCATTGCACACGCGACGAAGTGAGTTCTCATAAATGCGTGCTTTACCAAGCGAAACTCTTGACCAGAATTAACTCACTGAGTGGAATTTGAAATGGAGTTTCCTGTGTAAAGAATGATAACTCGACTGCTAGTCTTGATTCACAGAGTAACTTGCAAGCTAGTCGACTATGTTAGCGCCGTATTTTTGATGCATTTCTTAGGCTTATGAATATAAATTCACCTTGTTGGCCTCTTTTAACTAACCCTGCCACTTTTCTGGCTCTGATTTGACTTTCTTCACTGCGCTTTTATTAACCAGATATGAAGAGACCACTCACTGAGGCCACGCCTTTTCCCAACCCTAACCAAGAACCCCACTGGCAGGACTGCTTATCGTCAATTTTGACACGAAGCTTGTTAAAGAAGTACTACACATGGGGCAAAGAGAAAAGGATGTGTCTCAGGAATGAATGCGCGTGTTGAATGGAAGTTAAGCGGGGCTTTTAGATTGACTTTCTTCCAGGTTTTGATACAAAATGATTAATATTGACTCGCTGATTTGCTCAAAACTGTGAAACGCCACAAGACGATTATAAATGCGTTGCCACTGGTTTCAAGCAATTTGCATAAGTATATGTGAGTAGAGTGAGAGGTTGTGGCTCTTCAAAAATATATAAATGCAAAACTGAAGAAACGGATAAAAAGAAATAAATAATTCTTGCGATACCATTGGGGTGATGTGGTTTGTGCATCAGCCACTTAGGTTGGGGCCATTTTATTCTTTCTTGAGTAGTGGCGTGGAAATCCTTCATTCGCTGCACCAATGAAAGGCTTTTAGTACTCTTGATGTAATCTAAGAAAGCTACAGGCCAAACCGCTGGATTATTATCGCCAGACTAATGTTCAATTGGTGATGCGGCACTGTTGGCTCATTTAATATTGCTTCAAGGGGTCTATGCCCTGCTTTACCGTTTGAAAGTGTAAACAAGAGAAGGAGAATAAGCGACTTGAGACCATCATTAAACCAGCTGGGCAGCATGATCTTAATTTCTAATGCGTATGATAGTGATCTCTATCCTCTGGCCCATCAATGACTCGCACCCCTCTCGACTTAGAAGGCAAATGGCTTTTGATGTTACGGGCCTTAGGTACTTTAAACGCTACAGTTTTCCTTCCGAAGGGAGGTGATAGGTCTGGAACCACATCCCGGTTAGCACCATGTCTTAGTTAGGCATTATAACCTTTAACGTTTGACAGCTGATGACACGAAACGTGGACCTTGCGCTTCTGCTAATCGCAGACGGAGCTAAAGGGTTTTCTCGCACATCCACTAAAGAAAAGGCAATGCCATCTATTCTTTTGATGTTACTTCAGTTCTGGGCGCTCCATCATCCTAGCCACTTTAACACGCAAGCCTTTTACGTCTGCAGCCAGGTTAGTCACTACATTTCAAATCTCGTGCCACTCAAGGGGCAAAGCCTGCCCCAATTTTAATGCGATCCAAACATGAGTTCATTTGAGCTATATTTTGTACATCGCCCTATTTTCCAGAGAGAAAGTAATTAAAACCGGAATGAGATTTCCTGCGATGGCGGCAGGCCACACCGCCCTACGGTGCACCAGCACGCCACGTGGCACCATGGACGCCCCTGGATACCACTGGCGGCCACGTGGCAGCAGGCGGTGACGTCACAGGGTGGCACGTGGACGCAGTCAGTGAGGGCTGGATGACGTAATTGGCGGCAGGCCACACCGCCCCACGGTGCACCAGCACGCCACGTGGCACCATGCCTGAGGGAAGGACGCCCCTGGATACCACTGGTGGCCACGTGGCAGCAGGCGGTGAAGTCACATGTGTTTCATGTGGCCGATCTCATTCTTACACTTACTTGGTCCCTACCTTATAGTGCGATTATGTAGGGTACGCTTTGTGGTACGGCAATTTGCACTAAATCCACCTTAATCACTATATATATGGGCATGCATGCCCGTCGGACGGTCGGTCGGTCGGTGGGCGTGACGCGCACACACAACAGCCAATGGGGTGTCAGCTTGAGTACGCATTTGCCGGTTGTATTGGCTGTTGTGTGAGGCGGGCAGGCGCAGGCCAATGGTGCATTGGGGCTGAGTGTGGTGCGGCAAAGTGCACCAAATCCACCCTAATCACCTTATATATGGGCATGCATGTCCGTAGG